>NIUQ01005683.1:0-10188 GCA_002796945.1 Plectus sambesii
GTCTTTGGGGCGACGCGACCCAGAATCGAGAGCAGACGACATGTTACTCGCTCTAGAGGCGATCGGAGAACAAGTCGCCCTCATCTTCATGACGTGTGTGTTCGTATACTACTAGTACTATTTGTGAATCACACAATTTATGCGACCAAGATAGTAACAGCAGAAAGAGAACATTCTCAAATCACGCAGATACAACTCTTTCAGCGTCTCTCCTCACATTCAGTTGACATGATACGGAGTGCGGCCATAATCAGCATCACTGCAGTAGGAACCAATCACTCGAATGGGGAGAGTTATTAGACCGAGCGAGCTCACCGATGAGAATTCGAGTCCCTCCATTCCATGTGGACAAAAATCAACGTGGAGTGAATTTGGAGCGTTTTTTAGATCCTATGATTTCTATAGAAGTGTAATGGGTCGAGCGCACTCGAATGATAGCTCTCGTGTGCTCTCTTCATTTATTTATTTTTTAGACCAATTGGTTCCAGCGGCTGCAGAATCGATCATAGGGGCGATTACGTAACCTGCGAACAATGAAACCAACTATCATTTGCATTTTCAGGATGCAGTTTTCAGGCAGCGCCGCCAGCCGCTTCTTCGATGTATGTCGTCGTCGAGCATGTGACTCTCTTCTTCGAGCGGGTAGAACGTTCGCTCGTCAATCTCGAAGGCGGCCACTTTGTGCTAAAACGACACGCTCACGCCATGACTGAGCGACTGGTTGGATCGCTGACGCAATCAATACATAGCGCGCTATTGACAGAAATCCTTATTTCTGAACAGTAAGCTGTAGGCAAAACATGTTTGTCGAATATGACATTTGGCTGAATCAAACAGAAATTACCGGCCCGCTACTGCTCACAGTCAATAGTGTATTGAATGTAAATCCTGGATTGCTGATTAAAAAAGCGATCGTTCAAATAGTTCGCATTCTGCCTTCGATTGTGCAAAACTGCAAATGTTCCGTTTTGCATAGATAATTTGAGAAGAATGATGTCGCGTGGGACGCCGAAAGGTAGCGCTGTAAGAGGGATGGGGATTTGAAGGTAGCAGGAAGTCAACATTGCATAAATTTATAAATTCAAATTGATATCTAATCTTTTCATGCATCAATACGCCATTAGCGAAATGAATTTGCAAAATAGCATGTTCAACTGGGCTTTCAATCAGAGGACATTTTCCAAAACAAGAAAAGACTTTTTCCTAGTCAAGTCACTATAAAAACTGCTTTTTTGCTTTAACAATTAATGTTCTCTTTGATTTTGAAAACATCCTCTTTGAATTAAAAAGTTTCTTTATTAAAGGGGAAATGGTATATTTTAGTAACAAATTTGGTTGAGGACAAACAGCCAACTTCTACTAGGGGTGACTGAAAAGCTCTTAACCTAAGTAGAAAGGAGACATCAATGAAGATACATTCCTACTTAGGCTAAGAATTTTTCAGCCACCCCTAGTATTTTTGACGGTAATTTGCTTGTGATTAGGACGTAAAAAGCAACGTTATTTGTATGATGGCTCGAATCACACTTCGCGCCACATTCTCTACACGTGAAACCGTACCCATTATTGTTGTGTCCATAAAGAATGTGTGCGCATGGTATGATCCTAAAATATTATACGAGTGGTACGCAAAAGTATTTGACATTGGGGCAAGTGGTTAATTTTGTTGTAAAATTAGAGCTACTTAACAGCTTCTTGCAGTGTTATGTAGTACATAGCTTTTTAAGTATTTCCTGTGATCTTTCGAATGATATACTGCATTCTTTGGCTAAATACAAACGGGCGCCAAAAATTCAACTTTTAAATACTTAGCACAATTTTTAGGTGAGCAAAGTATTTGACATTAGTTTTAACAATTTTTAGTACGCCAAAGCAATGAAAATCAATTGAAAAATGATAGAGAACAATTAAATCAAATCTTATATATTGTTACGCAACTGTTTTATTTGCTAATTTCCTCAAGATAACGAGACATGGAGTCAAAAAGTATGATATTTCTTTAAAAAGAGGAATTTTTCTATTTTTTTGATTTTCACCATAAGCTGAGACAAATTAGTACATTTTGCTCTAAGTCGTTGCTCGGCCTCATTCAACGATTATGTAATAGCATTCAGGTCCATATTTAGCGGGGACCAGACAAAATGATCGACCGTTTTATGTTTAGTCATTTCTAGGCACAAATCAAAGTGTGATTGGGATCATTGTCTTGATAATTAATCGAATTTGCATTCCATATTCTCTATGTCATGTGAAAGCATATTCTTTTTCGATACTTCAGTACGAAGGACTGTTCATTATGCCATTTACACGAAGAACTGGAACCATACATGGATGAATAGCCCCCTACTACGGTAAAATGATAACTATGTCTTAAACAAAATTTTTAGTTAAGTAGCTCAAAATTCACAAATATAATCCGCTTGCATAAATATATTAAATACTTTTGCACACCACTGTTTATTGTATCCTCGTGTCCGTCTCTCTCTCTCAGACGCACCGGTCGACTGGAGCATCGCGACCTTTCGGTCGGCAGTTGCATTATTATTAGATGGCACATGACAACAACATCACAACTCACCTGTTTACTGCGTTAATCTCGGTGTTCGAAATGATTCATTTTGTGTCTTTGGGGCGACGCGACCCAGAATCGAGAGCAGACGACATGTTACTCGCTCTAGAGGCGATCGGAGAACAAGTCGCCCTCATCGACATGACGTGTGTTCGTATACTACTAGTACTATTTGTGAATCACACAATTTATGCGACCAAGATAGTAACAGCAGAAAGAGAACATTCTCAAATCACGCAGATACAACTCTTTCAGCGTCTCTCCTCATATTCAGTTGACATGATCAGCATCACTGCAGTAGGAACCAATCATTCGAATGGGGAGAGTTATTAGACCGAGCGAGCTCACCGGTGAAAATTCGACTCCCTCACTCGGTGTGGGCAAAAAATTAACAGTGAATTTGGAGCGTTTTTTAGATCCTCTGATTTCTATAGAAGTGCAATGGGTCGAGCGCATTCAAATGCAAGCGCTCGTGTGCTCTCTTCATTTATTTATTTATTTTTCAGACCAATTGGTTCCAACAGCTGCAGAATCGATCAAAACGGCGATTGAGTAATCTGCGAACAATGAAGCCAACTATCATTTGCATTCGTTCACTATCATTCACTCGGTGCGGGAGAACTTGAGCGAATGACTTATCCATCTCCGTTAATCCGCAAGTTGGCGACACCTTCGGCCGGCCTCTTCTGCTCGTCGTCGGAGTCTTCAGAGTCGGAATCGGGTAGGTCGTCGGCATCGAAGAGGTCCTCGTTGAACTCGACGGCGGCGGCGGCGTTGGAAGCGGAAGGTGCAGCAGTTTCAGGGGCTCCGCCGGCTGCTTCTTCGATGTCGATGTCGTCGTCGAGCATGTGGCCCTCATCGTCGATCGCGTAGAAGGTTCGCTCGTCAATCTCGAAGGCGGCCACTTCGGGCTAAAACGACACGCTCACGCAATGAATGGGCGACTCATGATTGTCGAATATGACCAAAACAAATAGAAATTACCTGACCGCTACTGCTTAGAGTCGTCAATAGCGCGCTGAATACACATCCTGGATTGCTGATTTAAAAAGCGATCGTTTAAATAGTTCGCATTTCATTTCTTTCGATTGCGCAAGATTGCAAATAAATTTTCTATTGTACACAGGTAATTTGAGAAGAACGATGTCGCGTGGGACGCCGAAAGTTAGCGCTGTAAGAAGGGCGGAAATTCGAAGATAGAAGAAAGTCAAAATTGCATAAATTTCACGTCAAACATCCACCAACGCAAAAGTGAGTAAGCAAAAAAGGCGCTACCTCATTTTCGTCACGTTCGGGTTCGTAGCGGAGGTCATCGGCATCATCGTCATCCTCCCCAACCATGTCGGGGTTGAAGGTGAACAGATCGCGACCGCTGAGGCCGTTCTGCTTGCCCGTCTTGTAGTTGTTCCGTTTGCGCTGTTCCTCGGCCTCCACCTTCGCCTTTCGTTCTCGAATCTTCCGCTTCTTCCACGCGATGAACGACTCCAATGTCACCTTCGTCAAGTTCTTCGACGACAACGCCGCTCGCTGCAAAATATTCTCATTTTATTCAATGCCCTTGACCGCGAAGGATTGTGAAAGCGATCCTGACAAGCCGTAGTTATTCAGCGCCAATTTCGTTAAATTATTCTGGTGATTGATCAGAAAACCGGAAATTTTCGAATAATAATCAATCAGCGAGCTTGCAATTCCGAAATGTTACAACTGAGGGTTTATGAAGTTGGCCACTGGGGTCAAACTCATGCCAGCCAATTAAGATTAAAAACTGGTAGACTTGTAATAATGACTTGACTATCACTCTGTCGAATGTACTGAGCTCAGTGACTCGAATTGATAAAAATATCTTCTCAATAAACGTTATAATACAGCTACTACCGAAAAGGCCAACTTAAGAGGCAATGCTGGTTGATATAAAACGAAAAAATGCAGGACGGCTGCCACAAAAGGGAGTAAAAGTAGAATAGAGAGCAAACCTCTTTCTCGATCAACTCATCGAGGCTAATCTGTTCTTCCTTCTTGAGGTCTTCCATCAGTTTGCGATCGCGCTTGAGCACAAAGCCCGGCGGCAGCGCGTGCCTATAGATGCACTTCGAGCCGTTCGGGCATTCCCAGAACCAGCCGTATTTGCTGTTCTCCACGGCGTCCAAGAAGTACTTGCACACCTGCAACACAGTCCATGAGTTCGTAACATAATCGTTTTATAAAGTCATGACAATCCTAATTTCAAAAGTTAAGCCACAGGTCTTTGTGACACCTGTTATAATCAATATCACTAGTTATATCATAAGAACCCCTGT
The DNA here is from genome assembly GCA_002796945.1 of Plectus sambesii. NCBI lineage: Eukaryota > Metazoa > Nematoda > Chromadorea > Plectida > Plectidae > Plectus > Plectus sambesii. The sequence goes on from NIUQ01005683.1 coordinate 4,867, forward strand.
CCTAAAGTTGTTCATAAGTACAAGCCTGGTATCGAAAACGCCAGTTTTCATTTATGGTACGTGTCCTAATTAATTACGCGAATTTAAACAATCAAGACAACATTCTCATAGTCGATCGCCAAAACATAATTTCTGTTAAAACCTCCTAACCTTTGGTTTTCGTCCCGAAACCACTTTTACTGGAATTACTTTAATAAATTAATTGTTGTATTTGGGGGTTCTAGTACGCATTCCTTGAGTTTAAAGAATTTTAATGCGAAACCCGCAGGATTGTTTGAATTTCAAGGGCGGCATAGCCGGAAGTTCAACCATCATAAAAGAGAAAAAAGACGAACAATGTCAGTCTGGTTGGGTCGCTTGCGATCCTCTTCGCCGTGTTTCGTCTCGGCGACTTCTTTGAGTTTCGTCTCGTCCCAATCATCCATATTCTCGGCTAAACATACAGTATGTTAAGCTTTTCCTTCCTTTCTATCATTTCCTTTACCTTCCCCTTCTTTCCCAATATCGCGGCTATCCACGTACAAATTCCTCTTCACACTTTTATTCTCGATCGCTAAATCGTGACTGAACTTGCACTTGTTCCCCTTGTGACACATGCCCTGCTTGAAGAACAGGCACAAGACCGACTTCGGATCCACATCTGAAATTGTGTAATTAGAAAATAATCCAATTCGTTAAAGGAGAAGTTCGGGTAGGCCAGTAGAAACGTGACATGATTATTTTCTAATTATGTATGACTATCAAATCATTTCCCTTGTTCTATTGCTTAAAAAGAGGAAATTATTTACACCATCTTGTCATGCGCGATTAAAAATTAATTACGGTACGAGTCTTCCGCAATGGCGAATCGGACATACTGTAGAAGTATTAATATTCGCAGGTATTAATTTTCGCAAATCGGCAGTTTCGAACTTATTCGCAGGTACTAATTTTCGCAAATTTTCCTCTCCGACTGGTACAAAGTTATGGTATTAAATTTCGAAGGTACAAATATTCGCAAATCGGCCGAGTTGCGAATTTTGCGGAAATAAGTACCTGCGAATAATTTCTACTCCTACAGTATCTCTTCTTAAGTATTAGGCTGACTTACCCTTAGCAATCTTTGGCATTTCAGTCACCGGCCTCAGCAGCTTGTTCAAATCCTTCAGGTCGTCTTCCTCAGGTTTCTTGTGCTTTTGAGCATCGAGCTAAACAAAAATATTGTCGATTTAACGAACTGTACATACATTATCATCCACAGTTACCGTCATAAAGTCAATCAAGCTTATAATTTCCGCCAGAGAAAGTGATAAGAACAATTATCAGATATTGAAAGAGAAACTGTCGTTGAATATGTCACTCTAGATGGTGATAGATGAAGGGAATATCCATAAACTGCAGTCATTTGCGTATGAGAAGACTGCTATGAGCTAATTTAAAATGTTTATTATCGTCTTCCTATTTAATTTAACAATTTACAGAACATTTCCCACCACTACGAGTTGACTGAAGTTCAGCTTAAAATTTATCAAATCTAATGTTCAAAAGTTATGGTAGGAAATACTTTCTGTTGCAGACGAGTAAGGTCGCAGCTGATTATTACAAGTCAAATGGAGCCGTCAAGTTTGATATAATGCAAAATGGATTCAAACACGTACCAGAGTTTTGCTTTTGCCATCATTCTTCACTTGATTCACAACAGTCTGCACAAATTTCTGCGTCTTCGCACCCTTTTTGTTCTTCAAGCCGAATGTCTTATCCTGCAACAATTCTTTGTTTGAGAAAAGTCAAAAGGCTAATTTTACGTCCAATGCCAACAGCAGTGATTTGCGATTTCATATTGTCACGAGTTATTCAGATATAGTGATTTTTAGGAAGCACATTAAGGACAGTCCCTTTTGTAGTTATCTGTCGCTGAATCGTACGATATATTCATGTTTCAAAGTGAATTCAAGGTGTGAAAGCGAAAATACATGGCCATTTTCTCGTCCTGAACCATTGTAAGTCTTGAGGTAAACACGGCTGTGCTTATTTACTTAATTAGGCTGAACTGCAAGACTATCGCGATTCAGTCAAACTAACCATTCAGGTAATTGTTCGAAAGATTTCGGTTTTTCACAATTCATGCTAGTTTAAGCGGTACTTTTGAGCAAAATCTCCCTATACGATTACTATCCGGAGTGTACTGAAGAACAGAACTAAACCGTATTAAACCTAACAGAAAATTCTTGTATCGTCAAACTGAGGTCTGGACAAAAGCTAAACGACATTAAATACTAAAGTACTTGTAGAAGTCGTGTCTTTTGATAACACCGCTCAAAACAAAGTTTATCGCGGTAACATCGAAACAAACCCACTTCAACTATTTTTTCCTTCTTTTTCATTTCGGTCTTTTTACTCGGTGCTGACGTCTTCGGCGGCATTTTCGGGTTGTTCACCAGTGCTGGCAGAGAAAATGAACAAGAGGCTAGTCTGAAATGAATAAATGACCATAAACCTAATTACAAGATATTCCCTAAACAAATCACGCATCGTTTCCAATGTATATTCGCATTCAACACGTGAATGAATTTGCACCATCGCACCAATGTGCGTTTCACCAGAGTGCAACTTACAGTATCGTGATTCAGGAAAATGAATGTGCGTGGAGAAAATGCAATTATTCACCAAAAATGTTATTAAAATAAATATTGTCGTTTGAACTGAGGTCAGATTGTTATGAAAGCTATTTTTTCAAGCAATATTTTAGGACATGGTTCGAAAAATTGGCATATACTTTGCATTCCTATGTCAATAAATCCGAACAGAATTATGTGCGTACGGTAGAAGAGCGAATCATTTTTGATCGTGTCAAAAGTCATATGACTACACTTTGTTACTTTAAACTGTTTAGAACAGTTAAGATCGCCGAGTTTTGCCCTGCTTACCCTATTTTTCTATGCTTTTGAGCCTTGACTTGGCTCTATAGTAAGAATAGGAAGCTTGGGAGTACGAATAGAGCACCTTTGTAGTCTGATCGCAACTTATCACATGACGTGTTGGGAAATCGTCAACATATACAGTTCGTGTTCTAGGGATATGACGAGGCGGACGTTTCTAGAGGATAAAGGGCTTATTTATACTATTTTCGGCAGGCTTTAACACTGAGAGAGTACAGCAACTCGAACGACAAAGATCGGTCTTAACTAGGAGCGCTGTCTAGGTCGGATTATGCGAATCTTCAAATAACTAGGTGGCCGTAGTAAAAATGATACAAGATTCTCTAATGTCAAATTAGCTAACTACGCGTTCGTGCCATATGTATTTGAGAGCAAAATGGAGCCGAAATACGAATGATTACATCGTTTGAAGAGCTCATCAACCATCATCATCATAATTTATTTCAGACCTTAAGGAGCGGTGAGAAAGAGCTGATCATCGCGCTGTTGCCTGCATTTGCTTCGATCTTAAGTAGCCACAGAGAATTAAGATGTTGGGAAAATTCAAGCGCGCTGTTGGTATGGATGAGGAACAACAACAAGACCCAGATAATGTAGGAATTATGGCCGATGTAAGTTTTTTAAGATATCAATTCTATGATCTTAAATGGTTGAACTTGGCTCAGTAATATTTATGATATCAAACAGAATTTCTGTCTTTTCGAAGCCAGAAAATCTCTATTCGACAATTGACTCTGACTCTAGCTGCTGATCTGGGAGTCAAAATTATTCAGAGGGAGGTTCAGAATATGATCATTTAACGTCTGGCGCGGCCTTGAATGAATTTCTGACTAGGATGTCTTTCATGATGCCATTCTTCCAGAATCATCAGACAGCAAATGCATCCTGCTGATATAATCGTACCGTTTTTCAGATAAATGACGCGACAACATTGAGTTGGAACACCAGACTGCAGGCGTTTGCGGGTTTCTTCGCTCTGGGCTTAATCTGCTCCTTGTTGGTAAGATTGGTTGGTTGCCGGCGTTGTGGGGATAGACAATTATTTCAGGGAAGTTTGCTGCTCGTGAAAGCGAAACTGACTGGCTTCTGCGTTCTCACCTCATTGGGGAGTATTTTGTCGCTGGCAAGGTATGTTGCAGCATTTAGTTTGCACTATATGCTGACCTTTAATTGATAGACTGCATGCACTCTTGCAATCTGCTACCATTGCAACCAACCGCTCTGATGATGTAGGTCGATCTCAGACATTCGAATAAACTCAGTCGATTGAATTTCAATAAATTATATAGGTTTAAGAAGTTTGGTCGAATGTTGATTCCTTTCGATAGCGACCAATGGAATAAGGTTTCGTTTGAAAAAGCTCGGTCCTTCTAGCCTTTATTTGATTGATTGGCTGCAACGCCAGCTGGAGCCGTATTGATCACTTTTGGGGAGATAAGGAAGAGTGGAATTCGTTTTTTACAGGTACTTGGCAGACCAGCCAAAATTACCGGTATAAGCGAATTTGATTGTATGGGGAGATACGCTTTGGGGTCGGGCAAATTACCGGTAAAAGCAAAACCGGTATACACGAATTTCACTGTACAACAATAAAGTACGATTTATCGACTTCCCCACCAGCATGCCGTCGATTATACAGTGTACCTTCAAGTTTATCAAAACAACCTCGGAAGCTTTTAGCATTCTCTTTCTCAAATCGCACTGAAACCTTACAAAATGCACTGCTTTCAGCACAACTTTCTTAATGGGACCATTCAAGCAGTTGAAGAAGATGTTTGACCCGGTCAGACTTGTGGCTACGATTGTGTACATTGGGATGATCGTTTTGACGGTGGTTGCCGGTTTAGTGGTTAGTCATAATATCATCTTTTGGAGTGGCGTCATCGATATTAGTCATGTAATGTTGCAGTGGAAGAGCCCCCCGCTCGCTTTCATCTTCGTCATCGGACAGTACGTCGCAATGGCGTGGTACTCTTTGTCGTACATCCCCTACGCTCGGTAAGACCCTTCTGCGGCCGGTTAGTCGAAGTATCTGGAAGAGGTTAGCGTAACTTGATCACAAGCGTAGCAGAGGGGAGGAGCAGGAAAATTACCTGCCCAGACAGTTTCGTAACTTTGATTGTCGATGGTTAACCCTCATGAGTCACCACCCTGCACCTCTACCTGATTTGATAAGAGATAAGCGCGCGAAGTACCAGACGCTTTTGGAAGCTTCAACGAACCGGCCTCTGTTTGTGAACAACTGTTTAATTGTGAGATTTTTCAGAGACGCTGTGTCCAGATGCGTCTGTGCGTGCGTCAACTAAGTATAATCATTCTCTGCTCACAGTGAAATTACATACAGTGCGCTCACTCGTGCTCTACTGTGCTACTCGCCTTTTCGTCGCACCGTCTCGTGCCTTCT
>NIUQ01005684.1:0-10195 GCA_002796945.1 Plectus sambesii
TCCTGCTGATTGCTTTCGCTCCAATCGCCACTAAACATTCCAGCGAAGAACAGGGACTGTTTCAGATAGACCTTGTGTAGATTCCATTTCCTTCCCAGCGCGCTAATCGTCACATCGGCATTCTCGCCGCCCAAGAATAACCGCTCGTAGATATACTCGGCCGTGTGCAGCTTCTTCCGGCGACGTTTACGAGGAGGGGCATCTGAGAGAGAACAATTGTAGGAGGAAGATACATCACATAAATCAGCTACTTAATCAATTACAATATGATTTGGAATACGAGTTTGCATGGTGTTTGGTAGGCAGTTTCTCAGGTGTGTCTTATGGGCATAAGAAAATGATTGTTCTCACTTTAGTATAAGAAGAAAGCCCCGAACGATGAGGAAAAAGATAAGGTCATTAGAGTGTTGAAGATGTAATACAAATCTAACGATATCGTTAATATGAGGTTGTATTCATACGATTTAATGACTTTCGACAATTCTGCAACCAAAGTTAAACAAACAAAAATTTATTGGGTTTAATAGTCAAAGGAGATTGCTAGCATATGGTACAGGATACAAATTACTGCCTTGCTGGAAAGTTGTGACGAGCATTAGGCAAATTGTGAAGAGTCAATTTGCGATTCATTATTCACCGTATTTGGCAAACAACCAAAGAATATTTTCAGCCATGCAAAATGAACCTTGGCTCGTGGAAGAGTTGGATGAGTCGCGACTGTGGCGTCGTTTGCCTCGCTTCTTCGTTGTCATTCTTCCGCGGTTTCCCTTCGATGAAGGTCCCCGTTCGTCCGGGTCTGTCTCCCACTCATCGCTATCGTCCGCTTGATTCGACCACAAACTCAAAGTTCCACCCATATAGCAGCCGGCCAGGCACTGGTAGTAAAGTGCCGCGTCTCAATATATAAAAGAGCGAATCAAACTATCTTTACTATCTAGGGTTCTATACAAGAATTCTACAACAAAATTTTGGAGAAATATGTGGATGGGTACGGTGCGCATTCCATTTGCACGCGATGGACCAACCTGATTCAGCTTTTCTGTACAGGGTATTTTATACGGCAAACAGAAATATAAGTTAATAGTTAATAGACCTTGGGCCGGTTTCACATCGCGTACTTTAGCTAAAGTCGTACTTAAGGCCTATCCTTCATCATTGCGTAAAGTCCGACTTTAGTTAAAGTACGCGATATGAAACCCGCCCCTTGCTTCTTCACAACCCGCTCTATCATTTATCATTTTCCATAGAACCAGTATTTTCTTGTGTGTGTGAATGTGTATGTTTAAGAACGATCCGGTTAAAATCGAAATCATATCCTCATTTCATTAGAAATGGATCGAAACTTTTCAAAATTTTCCCCACTTATGCGACTCATGAACAAAAACGGAAGAGCAGAAACTACTGCGTCCTCAGATATACGAGAATGGCGCCTGGATAGTTTTAGTGCATTGCGCTATAATATTTCTCATGCATGAAGTGATTATAGATATAAAAGCTGATTTAGGAGGTCGCGCTCACAAAGAGCATCCTCAGCACTTCAATGCCGCCTATTTCGGCGAGTAAATCAACTGAATAACTTGCATACATTCGAAATTATCATTTCTTGTCTCTACTCAGAAACTTTGCCCTCAAAATTTCGGTTTCCATCTCTCTCCGAAGTGCTTTGGAAGCTTCTAATGGATGTATGGTAACAGAATGACTAGAGATGACTCGAGTCCCTTTTCATGAATCAGTCAATATTATGATGTAGCATGTGTTTTATGCAAATATACATCTGTTTTCAATAAAAAGTTAGATTTACTCAGCAAAAGAGATATCGCCGATTATCACAAGAACTAAAATGATCGAGATATTGATGAAAATCTGGGTACCACTTTGCGTGAGAGTCTATTACTTCCAGTGGTCGGTCACACGCAGTAGGACTTGAGGTTTCTCGATGAACCGCTCTCAAGTCAACAGCTTTGAGACGAAAGTATGTTTAGCATTTACAGAGACCTTTCACAAATTGTAACTCGTGCAAAAATCACACTGTGATAGTACAACATACATGTTAACAATGTGCATGTTTACTATTGTAGATATAAAGTATCCCGAAAATGACATGATTGAACTTCACTAATTGCGCCAGTGTTCTATCAGTTGCTCTGGGCTCACTGATGTTGCATTAGTTGGTGAAATAGCTGTCTGCGCAAACTGACCGTATAACGCCAGAAATGTTATCATCGCACTAATAAGCTGAAAAATATCATTTTATTTGAAAGGATTTGTTCATAAGGCAAATTGCATAGAAATTCCTTCAGTCTTGCGTGGTATGACTTCAGTCTACCATGCAAAAATATTAAATCAAAAGTACACAATGGTTTCGGATCGCACACTGGGAAATTTTCCGAGAGAGAGAGACTATTTGATGCCTGGAAAATGAACTTACCCCCATGAATGCAGTTCTCTCCATCAAGAAAAATTTTCCCAGCGTCAAGCCCCAACTGACGTCCGAAATCTTTCGATGAAAAGTCTCCACCTACAATCAGAAAATGAATTATCTTAGTACAAACGCTGATTTATTGTGGCTGCCTATGCAAACGGGTTGCTTATTTGTTACCCGACAGTCATCTTAATCAAACAAAGATACAAATTTAGATTCCAGAGAGATTGTTTCAGATGATGAAAATGCAGGATAGAGATCTTCAAAGCTGCATCCGCTAAGAGAGTGAGGATGGAAGGAAGAATTTTTCACTCTTGATGATTCAAATGGGTCATTGTATCGTTCCAATAACTACTTAAACAGTTTTTTACAACAGGTAGAAAATGTCAGCTCACCCAAATGAAAATATTTGGATTATGCGGTAATATCGTATGAAGTTCCGCTGTCAAAGCACGCGCCTGAAATTAATTTTTTTCTGTTCAAAATATCTCTCTTTAGACATTTCGCTTACTTTTTCATTCACGCAAATGCATATGAAGTTCCAGGCGAGAAAATCGAGAACCATGAGGAAAACTATAACATAAACTATGCTTGATGGAACCATAGAATTGTTGTTAGTATTAAGGAAATATGTTGCCATATTTACAAGCGTAAGACCCATAACTCCAAAAATAATCCATCCAAAGAAATGGTCGACTTCTTCAAGAACGTTTGCCAGTTTAATATAGGATAGATAGAACCAAGGCAGCTCTCCTTCAATTTTATCCTTTTGACAACTCTGAACTGAAGCAAGATGTTCATCAAAGGCTTTGCCGAGGAAATAAGCAACCAATGAGAGGAAAACGAGAGGATATAGAGAGGCTGCAGACGCATATATCATTGAAATAAATGTTACATAGTCGTCTAAAGTTAGCACTTTTCCAGACGATTCCAACATTTTCTTGTACGCAGTGATCATTATAATACTGACGGCTACGTGTAAAACAATCGCGGATGGTATTATGATATTATGGATCAATGACAATCGTTTTAACGATTTAGTACTGATTACCAAATTATCCAAAGTGTCGATTAGTTGATGAAGCTTCTTAGTGTGTAAGAGCGTTAGAAGGAGTATGACACAAAGGAATATATAACATAATGACATTTCAAACTGTATTGATACTGGACCACTGAAGAAACCAAATAAACCCGTCTGGTAAATAACGGCACTGAACATTTCACGTGTATAGTATACTGTAATTCCAACTGCTGGTATAAAGCAGAGTAGACCGAAGAGTGAGCAGTACGCATACCGATAGCATTCACCGGGCATTGCAAATGTGCGAAAACCGTATATTGTTATATAGTAAAAGAAAGGTGTCATTATTTTAGAGAAGCGTCGCTTCTCCAAATGTTCAGCGGGATTAGAGAATGGTTGCAAATCGACGGCCAGGCGAACTTCCGGATATATCTTACTTCGGTCCATATTTGGGGGCCTCATATGATTATAGCCGAGGTGGCATTGAACGTTTCAGACAAATTACGCAGACTTTAATTAGCCCTTAACGGCACGATCAAATATAGGCGCAGAACGGAAATCGTTCTAGATTCTAACGCATTTATACAACGCATTCAAGGTGTTGTTCGGATGGATGGTTGAATCTGAAAAGTGTGAAGGCGACTTATTTATTAAGAGATTTTGAAATTACCAACAAATATTACACCCCTCGCGGTGTGAACGACGGCAGCTTCATCGAGATCTAACCAACCCGCTGCCAACTGACTTTAGCCGCTTTGTGATGCTATGTGCTTATGTTTCGCAATTCCATCTGGTTTAATGTCATTTTTATTGAGCGTGCAAAAACTCTACCATTTGCTTAATTGGAAGTATGAGAATTTTGTCACTGAACGATATTAAATTTCAAATGAACGTCTGGCTATAGTGCACGGAGGATTGCAAATTTGCTCTCTCACTTGACTGATCCGCGAGCGCATCATCAGACCTGACGTCAATCGGGCATACAACATTAAATATGCATCGCTGTATTTCAGGGAAATGATCGAGTTTGAACGAAATTGACAGATTAGCGTTAAAGGACATTCCATAATTCAAAGTGAAAAACAGATTGCATATTTATTGATTCGATTTTTTCCGACTGTTCTAAACAATTCAACCTTTCTAATGAGAAATGCGATAGATGAGCAGTCTATGTGACCGTTTATTCCATTTTCGTACAATATCGTTACACACAATGGAACCTGAACATCAAAGTACATTCATGCTCTGAGCCTTTTCGGAAATTCCTTGGCAGCTCTTCTATACAGTAACTGTAGTGAAAAATTACGGGTCTATGACATTTGAGCTCGTGTATACAGAGTGAATCGTAAAATTATCCCCCGTTTATGCAAAAAGTAAATCAAACTGACATAGATATGGAACCTAATATGCTAAACTCCAACCTTATCTACATTTATATCAAAATCTATTATCAAATGTAGAGAGATTAGAGCAACGACATGCTGCTCGTCAACAGTTTTCAGTTCTTTAATAAATACACTAGTGCCAGTGATGTGAAATCACTTCTTTTGGGCAGATATGTTGAGAATGCCACGAGCGCTGAGCTGGGACTTGAGCGACTTGGCGTCGACGTCGTCGGGCAGCTTGTATGAGCGATTGATCTCGCGCGTCACCTGGCCGTGCTCATCGCTGCGTGTTTCGTGTCGTGCGTGGATCACCAGATGGCCGTTATTTACTTTCACCTGAAATATACCGTCTGTGTTGCAGCTGTTATTTACTTAGTCCCCCAGTACTACAGATAGAGTTACTGATGTTCTTACTGTCTACAAGTGTGCATACTACTCTTACCCTACGTTAGACACTTTCTTACTCAACGAGGACAGTTTAAAACCATATCAGTACTTTGCTTCATTTTTGAAACAAAAATTTTCAAGTTGAAGTGAAAATGATATAAATACGAAAATCGAATCGATCCGTGCTATTAACCAATGCTGCAAGAGTGTAGGCTTACAATCCATAAACTTACGGAACGGAGGAACGGTTGCAAAAACTTTCGGTTTACGACCACAGTCTTGGTAACCAAATCGAAAACTACCCCAATAATGTTAATATGTGATCAAAAATATAAATAGCATTGCAAATAACTCTCATTAATTTGTTCGCTTCATATTTTGATGCTCCGAAAGGAGAATATTTTCTCGCAATCCTATTATTATTTAAAAGCATCCCTTGCAAAAGATTGATATTGGTCGAACGATAGGTATATGAGGTCCTATCATTAATTGAGCGAGCTTTAAAAATCGAATCTGAGCCAAAAGGGTGCACTAAAACTGTACCTCGATCTCCTTGGGCGTGAAGAACTGACAGTCGAATGCGACCTCGAACTGTTCCTTGGTATTAACCATCTTGACCACGCCGTCGTTGTGCTGCAGCGGCCAGTCCCATTGCGCGCCCGTCCATTCGTGTCCCAGCTGAATTACGTCGCCCATTTTGGAAGAAGCACAGAGAATCAGAAGAGTTGTAAGCACACTGTCTGCAATTTGAAATCTTCACATTTTCTTAGAACAGCTACTTCGCGAAGGTATTCACTAGTCGCATAAGGAAAACGCGCGTAAGAATATCAACAAGTAAAAGGACAGAAACAAAGACGACACGATAAAGTTGAGAATCGCGAACCATCATGTGTAAGCAAAAAAGTGAAATATTATTCAGAAAACCGATCGCTTCCTCGTTGAAAAGTATATTAGTAACACTTGAGCATCTTTAGTCGTCCACTTTGACAGCCTTGATCAACATAGGGACGGAGCAATAACTAGTTGAATAATGTTTTAGCGGATCACAAACTTGCACGTCGTCCGAATAAAATACCGTACACTAAGCAAGAGATCAATGTTTTTCAGCACACGTGGCCGACATAGCGCGGGTTTGCTGGCTTTGGAGGATCAGAACCGGCAGATCAACGATAAAGCCTTGAAAAACATTTTTTAACGCGAAGGCTATATTTCTGTTTTGTTTAGCTGTCCACTGTCGACGAGTCAACTTTATCGTACACCTCTGCATAGTAACAGGTTTAGTTTTAAAATAATGCAATGAAGCAATATGGTAGTTGTGAAAGTAAACTTCTTGAACTACCATTTTTTTGTTTTCCAAGACAAATTTAGTAAGATTCACTCGACCTGATGATTTGCAGAGCATTACACTTGCTCGCTAAACTGAAGACATATCTCTACCGACTCTCTTGCCGAATCTCAATGAAAAACTGCCTTCACTCTCTCATACGCGTTACGGATGAACGGCGATCACATACAGCGATAATTAAGCTAGTCGAGAACGAAAAATAGTTTCAAAAAGTGTTTATTATAAATCTACGCAGAGCGTTCCATTGGGTCAGAAATTCCATTGAGCTGAGAGATCCACGTATAGCCAATTAACTATGCAAACAGTATTTTATGGTATATAATAATTGCGCTGACAGGGCCACAGACAGAATGGGGACGGTGCTCTGAGATGCACATACAAAAGTATGCAGAGGAACTTCCTTCACTATATTGCTTGAACGGCGACTTTAGTATACGCATTCACCGACTGCTGTCGTCACTATCTAGCCTCAGGTGACTCTGTCGACCTCTTAGCTCAAAGTACCCTTCAGCTCTGTGAGCTCAGTGAACTCAGTGAGCTCAGCTAAGGGCCGACTGCGACTTTTAACTCTAGCAAGAGAAGCTTCTAGATCTGCGACTCAAAAACATCATCCCATTCTGCACGAAGGCTGCGTTGCATATGACAACGCGCGCGGATATTTAATAATGCTTGAGTGGCGTTGCGGCGGTCTCGATGTTTGTGCGCGCGCGCCCTCGGCTGCAAAAACTAGAGCAGTTGCCTCCGCTCTCGCTGACACTCAGTACTAACGTTTCGTTGGCTTAGCTGACGTAGTAATGTTAAGGTTTGGATTTCAAAAGCTCAAAATCCAGACTATGAAAGTCGGGCGCTCAAAAAATGCAAACGAATTGAATATATTGCGCAGAACAAACAACGAAATCATGGAAAAGTAAAAAAAGTGTTACCGACCAAGACCAATTCAGGAAATTATCGCAAGTGCAGACTTGTACGCGTTATGATTGGTCATTTTTTGTTATCTCCAGATTTCTGACCATTTACTTGTGTTCACAATTTTACATATTTGCAGTTACTATGGTCTTGTCAAAGTGGCTGCCTACACAAAATATCAATTCTCTACCAAATACAGCATTGATCTACGCAGTTGAGATGTTATGTTCTGTCGCCAAACTGCACTTTACAGATGCAGTTACAAGTTGATATAAAATGCCGGCGACTGCAAACTAGCTACACATTCTCGTTAAGAATACATGCACTCAAGCCGTTCGCTTTTATTTATTGATACTTGCCGCGATCACGGTTTCCATTCTGCACAACAGAATAGATGTATTCCCTGTTCTCGTGAACATTCTGGAATAGAGACTTATTATTTTTAGTTTTACCGTTATCTTTCTTTATCATTACTATTATTATTACCAATCTTATTACACATTTATAGCTGAAGCCTCTTTCATAAAATAGTTGAGAATGTATCAATATTGCAACATGAAACAGGCCCCAGTCCATAGCTTGTCAGCAAACGAGCTAGGATTCGAGTTCAATGCTTGGCTTAGGTGACTGGTTTCTTTACGAGTCGGCTTCGCATCAAAGCAACCAAAATATTTACTCAGACCGTCAGCTTTTTTTGGTTTACTGATAGGATTGAAACGCGAAGGCACGCTATCAGTCGGTGTTTATTCTCTCCCACTGTCTTTTATTGATCTACTGGAAAAGAGCGTGTGGTTCGTCGAAAATCGCAAGCTTCGTGCATTATCTGTTTGCTTTCTTTCAAGCTGGTTTGTTTGTATACGTCCGTCGGTCAAGTAATGCAGCGAGCAAACCAATTTCTCCTTCAAGTACAGCAATATTGCCTCCTCAAGCTGACAGGTTTCTTGTGAACCAAACAGAACGTATAAGAACCGGCGGAAATCCTATTTCATTATTCAGAACGAAAAATATTCGTGGAACTACAACTTTCTTTGTCGAATGGATGACAAACGCCTATTAGTTGGTAAGAAATTATAAATAACGAAAGGGCATGTTCGTAAATGGGATGCGCGGTCAACTGTAAATTGGGAAAATATACCGCAAATTATTTTTAGCTGCGCATGACAAGCTGGCGGAGAATCATATCAGTTCCTATTGTAATTAACTTACCACTCTGCAGCCGTATAGTACATAGCTAATAAGACAACGACGGCATTTCTTCAAAAGAGGGGGAAGAGTGATCGGAATTCTTCTCTGAGTAAATTTGAGATCTCTTTTGATTCCAATGGCAGTTTCCACGTCGATTTACGAATGCTCGCAGAATTCTATGTGCAAAAGCAGTTTATAGAGTATGATGTAAACGAATTCCATTCCTTGCAAGGCATTTGCTGGCAGCGTTGCTGTCTCTTCCCGCTTTGATTTTCGTCTCCATTTTGAAAACATGTAGCTTTTGCATGCTTCAATTTTAGGTCTGATCTTGTTTTGCTCGATCGAACATTTGGTGCGGGCGCAGTTTTGCCCTAATGGAGGCACGGTTTACACTCAACCATTCAACAACTACAGCCCGCAAACGTGTTCGCCGACCAACTCGTACTATAGCACAAATTCGGGCGACTCCTACTACGGCACGACGTCGTCTAACAGCTGCCCGAATGGCTACTCGTGCCTAGCGTCTCCGTCGTCGACCTACACATCCGGCAGCAGCTACAGCTCGGGTCAATACTTCTGCTGTTCGTCGTCGTCGTCGTCGTCAGGAGACCCTGGGAATGTCTTCAATCCCGCGTCGTCGACGGCGTTCTGTCCTTCGAACTCACGACTATGGTCTCAGGCCAATGGGAATATGGGCAATGCGCTGACGTGTCAAGAGGTCGGCGCGTTCTGCCAAACCGGCTACACTTGCCAGCAAGCCCCCTATAGCTCAGGATTGTTTTGCTGCTCTACCGGCTCCCTGTACGGAACAGGCGTTACTTTTTGCCCCTACGGTTCGCAGCCCCTCTACCAAGGCACTGGCGCTCAGATTTGCTCTTCCTACGCCTACGCGTCTCCATGTCCGGTCGGCTACTCCTGTAAGTTAAATTTCACGTAGCAATCCACTTGCCAAAGACTTTGAAGTAGATGGTATTTCAAAAATGCTCAAATTTGTCAACGCGATTTTGTAATAATCAAAGACTTTATAACGCATCCTTGGTAATCATATTACAGAAGGCATACAGAGGCTTTGAGGTTACCAGTTTTGAATGCTTTTAAAAGATATATCGTATGTAAAAGCGCTGAATGATTAATTTATTTTCACGAAACAAAGCAATCTTGTTTTCGATTTTGCTTCTTGAGCTTTACATATAGGATGTTTACAACTATTCGCCGTCAAATAAGTGAAAAAGTGAAACACAATCTTTACCACTGTCATAAAACGCACTGCTATTGCTGAGAGACCACTGTGCGCTGCATGCATGTTGGACGTGTACACGTTAATTGAGGGAGTGTACGGTGGCTATTTACGTAGCTCTGTATTTTAACACTTTTTGCTTTAGGCTATTTAGGATCCTCTGGGTATGATACTGGATCAAGGCACTATGGAACAACGGGATACTGTTGTTCTGTTGCATATGGAAAAAGGAAACGTCGCCAGTCGGGATACGGTACCAACTACAACAGCATTGGATATGGCACTAAATAGGGCCAGAAAGGCCATG
>NIUQ01005685.1:0-10193 GCA_002796945.1 Plectus sambesii
TTTTGAAAAAGTCTAAATAATGACGCCAATATGAGATTTAGTTGAATTTTTGCGGTGAATGCACATATTTAGGTTCGTTAAGCACGCAAAGTCTGCAGATGGGAGCAAAGAAACAGTTTCACTAATCCCCTCTTTTACTGTATCATTCACGTCAACGATCGCGGCTGCAGAGTTCATTATAACCCACCTATTGCGCAAATATCTACACATATTACATAAAATAATCATTTCTTGCAAATATCATAGAAAAATTTTGATAAATCGTACTGAAAAATGTTATCATTTTGCAGGACACCCAGTTAACGCCGAGAGACATTCGTGTACATGCATGTGGAGACCTCGCACGAAGGCACCGAACGATTTGCAATTGACTTGGATAACAGCCGACTATCCAAATATTCTTTCGTTTGTTTGTCAGTTGCCCAATTCAACAAACCCCAAATGACATGGTGACAGCAGACTTGGCCGATATTTCAGTTTACCAATGTGAAACCGAGTTTTTTTAAAAGCGCAGCAGAATAAAACTGTTCAAGATGATGTCGCGCATAGGAGAGCAGTGAAAGAGCAATCATTCAATTTATGAGCAAAAGAAACATATCTTCTCAATAAAATTACATTTTAAAATGCGATTAACGGTCTCTTTGAGATCGTAAGTAATCGTATGATGACGATCGCGAAGTGCTTCCCAATGGCATCTTCCTGTATTAGCTGATCTAACGATAATAAAACAGTAGTGTCAACAAATAATTTGAAAAAGATAGAGCCCGCAGAGTTTGCGAAAGGCGCACCATGTTGGCGCATCACGGAGACCGCCATAACCATATTCAGCAAGACGATATGTGTGTTAGCGAAACTCCACCCGGTCTGCGGCAATCGTCAAGCACATAAACGCTATTTAATAGGCTAATAACTGCTCTAACAACCATTAATGCACAGCACATAAGACGCCGACGACAGTAACTCGAAATCAGTTGGTTAGTAGTCGCTGACCTTTTGTGCGCAACATGGAACTGTCGTTCGCTGGTGTTGTGCTCGCGGTTCTGGCGACTGTAGCAAGCGCTCAGCAACCAATCAACATCACAGGATGCACCGTGCCATGCAACTTGGGAATCACAGCGGCCGATGTGGTCATTTTCATCGACGCTAGCAATGGAATGGGCCAGGCGAACCTCGATATGGTACCCAACTAAAACTACAGTAACCAATTGTAGCTTCCTTTTTCCTATTTCAGGTCAAAAGTGCTCTAATCCAATGGCAAACCCCATGGAGCGTCGGACCTGCGGCACCTAGTGATCAGGTGAGAATAAAGTGTATCGTTCTCTAACATGGAGAAATAATTTAGCTTCGAGTAGCCATAATTGACTATGCCATGTACGCTACATCACACGGTCTTTTGGTGGAGAACCACAACGATCATGACGAACTGGTCCATTTGATCAACGACGTTCAGTTCCGAGGTTACGATTCACGCAGCATCTACTAGTACGTGTCGCGCCGCTTGTCTTGTAAGAGACATAGAGCAAAATATATTGTCACTTTCAGCGGACTCCTTCAAGGAACCCTTAACCTCGCTTCTTCTGGTGGACTGAGAGGACCAGAAGTGCCAAAAATCGGCATGATCTTCAGTGCCGCAGCGTAAGTCGAAAAAATACAATCATTCATACTGATATAAGAGAGGCACGCAAATCCTTAAGCGCGGAATGAAATATTCAATAAGTTGCACGGTTCGTACGAAACAATAAACATACGGTAATTTACACAAGAAGAATAAAGTAGTGATTTTTAGCCATATGCTAAAGAATTTGCGTACAGGTCTTGTTTTGGTGTGGAGGATAGTCATAGTATACCGATACAATTTCAGTTTCACCGGCCAGTCGGCGACAGCCATTTTCAAATCTTATACCGACGCGGGATTTGTATTTTTCGGCTTGGGGGTTGGCCTAAATGCAAACATCGGCGAGTTGGCAACTTTGATCGGTCAACCAAACAATGTTTTCCACACTATCAGCGCAGAGCAGTTGCAGTACGTCGTTGGATGGCTGCTCAACAAAGGATGGTAAGTTCTCATTTAAAATATGCTGGAGCACATAAATATTGTCATTTTTCAGCAATACGTCGTCTTCCGGTAAATAAACTTGGTTCTTCCGGTAAATGAACTTGGTTTACATAGCTTTTGTGATTGCTTCGGATTTAAACTGATATCGCAACTTGCATCTAAAATCTTGTATACGAATGTTCGAGTACCTCTATCTGAATTGTGACTGTGCGAAGTAAATTTTCGACCAAATTTGATTGTGCACGAATAATTGCATATGAAGAACACACCATAAGCACTGTTGTCTTGTAGAATCAACGGTTACCTGGCCCTCTTTCACTACAACCCAGTCGTTCACTACAACCCAGTTGTACACGACAACCCCGCCGTTCACGACAACCACAACGCTGCTGCCCTATCGCCACTGCCAAGACTATTGCGCACGGGGCGACTCTTCTAGTGGAGTGAAGCCAATCTTTATCAACGGCAATTATGTAAACGTTTTCTGCAACGGGTAATTCGATACTTAGGGGAGTGTATTAGAAGCAATAAAGACGTTCAGTTGTTGGACGGTTATCCAAAGTCGCACTAATGGAGGACGCGTCGACTTCAACGTCAGTTTCGAACGGTACCGACAAGTTCTCGGCGAAGCGACCAGCCCTCCGAGCGATTTCTACCTCGGCAATGATAATATCTACGCGTTGACCAGCCAGTTCGACATGCAGCTGTGGGTGCAGCCGGAGGACTGCGATGCGGGCATCACCAATTCACTCTACTCCTACTTCAAGGTGCGCTAGCAGCGTCTCATGAGCCGCAGCAATGTATTTGAACTCCCTCCTTTTTACAGATTGGTAGTCTGAGTGAAAAGTTCAAGCTGAACACGAGCTACGCGATCGGCGACGCTGGTGACGCATTCAACGTAAATTCGTTCGGCTATTCCGATCAAGGTCGACCGTTTTCAACTTCAGCCACTTACGATCCAACTGGCGCACTGCCCGTCAAAAACTGCCCATCGCTGCTTTACGGGTACGGCAGAGGTTACATAATATGGCCGCCGAAGGCGGACCTACACACACTCCCCATATATCCGTTCTCCCTTTTGTACATGTGCGTTCAAAGCGTGCGCACGTTCATATTCAAGCAGTATGCTTAAAATGTGGTAGCATTTCAGCAAATTAACTTTCTTTTCAATACTCAAAAAGATGCGACGTGCCCCTTCATGATATGAAGAGCTAGCTTTCAAACGCTTGAAATTCACTCTTTCGTGTAGCAAGCAAGCTTGAAAACAATAATATAAACGCAAGTGATACAATTGCAACACTTATAGCAAAGCGTTGTAACCTCCATGAATTTATTCAATGCCATTTAGTGGTTGGTGGTTCGGAAACTGCAAGGATAACCTGAACGGCAAGTGGTACCAGGTCAGTCCGCCCTACTGCGAGACGACGGTGCCTGACGGTATTCGCTGGATCCGTCCTGGCAACTACACGCTGATGAGATCGAAAATGCTCGTCTGTCCATCTGAGTGTCCACAGCCGTTCTAACCGCTTTCACGCAAAATCTTCATGAGAGATTCACTGTGCGATATAGAGTGCCAATTATTATAATGTCTCGAACGATTTTCGTGCAGATTAAAACTGATACATCCAAGAAACACAGTTTATGGCTCGGCTCTGATTACTTACTACAGTTGAGCGCAGCATGACATTTTTTTGATACGATTTCATCTTCTCTCGGAAAAAAATTATTTCCATGCAAATTTGATTTAGAGAGGGCCTTTTTGCATTTCATTTTCCAAAATCTCACGTAAATTAGTCTGAAAATCGTAATTCGGTGGTAGTTTGGACATAATGCCGTTTGTTCCTAACATTGGAGGTGGACGAGTGGTTTTCATGTTTTAAATTTACATACATTACGACAGTTAGCAAATGCAATTTTTTACATTGACTTGCAGAGCGCGCCTATTAAAGATGATGATATGTTAAAAGCAAACTTCAAAAGTTTTTGCTTTTTGGCAATCCAAGGGCCTGTCTCCATAATTGATATAAATTAGTAAATTGTTCATAGATGACCGAATTAGACTCTGAGTGCGATTACTGCAATGTCTTTGGAGATAATGCTACGAAACCGCTCTTTAGTTAGAACACCGTACTTTGTGAAGTTAGTTTAACGCCTAATCACATACATCGACTGCGTTTTATTAAACCGCAATTGATCACGTCACGCAAGTTTATGGGTGGAACGCGCGCACTCGATATGATTTTAATCGCTTGATAGGACCAAATGCGCTTCACTCGCTCCGACTTTACACGTTGATCATGCCAACTGATTAAAGCTGAGTCTCGTTGGCGTTGGCTTCTGATCTTTTCAAAAAACTAATATTCTTGATCTGGCAATGCCCCGAAAGACAAAAAGTCGTACTTTTATCTACTACGTATCCGATGGCCACACTCAAGGAAACAGCGTTATTTCAAGCTAAGAAATGATAATTGCGTAGTATGTACTCTAAATCGCTTTTCATTGCATGTGAAAAACATAATATTTTGCTCGGGTTGGTCTTACCGTAATTTAGGGTTCAGGTTGCTATCTTCCACATATAGTACAGAATTACATGTTGAATTGGCTATCATAGTTTCGATCAACTACGATTGTTTACTCCACTGCAACAGTATATTAATATAGGTTCTTCACTCATAACAGTTGATGTATGTAAGTGTGATCGCGGAATAATGACAAGAATCCATTGAGCTATTTTGCAATGTCATATTTATTTAATCTTTTGGTCAAATAGTATATGACTACCATCACATGTAAAATCCACATGATCCACATAAAGCTTTATGATCATACCGCTCAGAGTACACAGACGATAGGCAAACACCATGGCAACGTAACTGCAATACACATACGACTGATAATCGATAGTGCGGCGACTGATTTCTGACAGAAGCGTTTGACTTTACTTGATACTGCTAGAGTATATGATAAAATTGTGTGGGTAACCACAACGACATTATGAGACAAGAAAAACCCGAACAGCCAATTACGAATAGAATTTCACTTCAATACACCATCCCATCCCGAACATGGAACTCATATCCGCTGTCTGGAGTGACCAGGCTGGTAAAGGTTGGATCATCGGGTGACACGGTATAGAGCTGGCAGTCGCTTATGGTCTGGCTGTAGGCAAGGGAGACGCACAACTTGCTGGAATGGCATTTTATAATGCATTGAAGCCTGGTGCGAGTCGCTTTTTCTATTTGATAAGTAACAGGGAAACGTCCTGTTCCCTTTTTCGTGTATGACCATTGTTTTTGCGCTGAAACATAGTGTTCAAATAACGTTGATATTTATTCATAAACGAAATGGGACTTGACGAAATTGTTTCGAAAAATTATGAGACAGATTCATAAACACTTCACTTTAGTTGGGCGGCAATGACTTATTAAGCGAAATGAGATAAATTTTGTGCAATTCGAATAGTTTAGGAAAATTCAAAAATGATGCTTTTTGAAACGTCCATAAAGGTTTATGAGGGGTCCGTATAGCGATCCAAGCACCCTACACTACGATAATGTCATACTTCGGAAATAAAAGCAAATTTAAACACAAAAAGTGCCATTTTTATCTTTTGCAGTGTTGCAGCAAATAAACAGTATCCTTTATCTTTCTTATTCGAGCAGCACACTCAAGCAGATTTACTTACCAAACTGACATAAGACGCCGACTGCGTAGTTAAAGGTATAGAAGCCATTTGTAATGTTTGGCACAACATTATATAACCCATAAGTTTTGCCAATAACTGCTGTAGTTTCCATGACCGCAATGGCTCCGCTGGCCGCGTAGCCTGGCTCGCCGGGGGCCCACAGACTGGCCGGCAGGATGGCCTGTGCAGTTTGGTGACTGCCGTCTGGATAAATTCCACTCCATTGCCAGCCTGAGGCATACGATGTATTCTTTGTCATAGCCATCCGAGCTAAGAGATAAGCTGGAGTCTGAGCCTAAAAATTTCACCGAATCGATGCGAGCATGTGATTCCTTTTTGTTAAGCGAAAGTAAATGATAAATGTAACCATTCGTGTCTATACTATGAAAGCACTTCGACCGGAACCCTACAGAGTTTTCCGATTATTTGTCCTATTTGATTTCGAAGTTTTTCCCTCGGATCGTTTGAGAGGAGAGAACGTCAATAATTGCAAGTTGAACGCAAACATACGAGATGCAAGGATATGCTGAGAGCTTACTTCTAAAAAGTTAAATTAAAAATCTCAATAAGTGCTGACAAGAGCGGATAAATAGTGTTTCAAATCCGCTGCTAGACAGTGGACTTTGGGGAAACCCTTATAAGCTTCTTGCCATTCTGCAAATCAAAATAAGCAAGGAAAACAGTCAACAGTTCGAATTGAAATAACATGACAACTAGCGTTCAAAATGAAAAAAATCTCACATTTAATATTTTAGTTAGGATTATTTGAAGCGCTTTGTTGGTAACGCCAACGGCCAGTGTTCCGTGCGGATGACAAATTGTTTCGGCAGTAGACTGTGGGGGCCAACTGAGCGGCCATGAAGAATTATAATAGAAATAGAAACACCACCCACCCACTTGGTAAGAGTTTGCACTATCGCTTAGGCATCCTTGGTATGCTGAAAAAGGGAATTTAGAACATAAACGAACATTATATCGAATAGTGTAAGTACTGTCCATCTTGCGCACATTATCGATTAATCAAATACATTATACAAACTGCTAAAAATTAAACGGAGTAAAAGAAGAGGAAAATATTAATAATTGCAGTGGCTGCAAAAACGTTTTTGCCATGATCCGATTCTGTAGGAAGAAAATTAATCTTCATGAATCATTACGGATAGGCTTCCATGCGCATAAAGGTTTTTGGGGGCAACTGAGGCATAATGATCAGGCTTGCAGTATGCAAATTTCCGCCATCCAAATCAAGCGATCACGAAACAAATAAATTTTGCATTTCAACTTCTTCATTCCTTGGATTGCGCTAATTTTCTTACTCAATTCACATCAAAAATGAGCAGATATTAGAAATAAGAGATTGGACCGCTTAATTTCAAGATAAGTTAGTTGCATCCTATGAAAAGTTACGTTCAGAAATTTGTATCATATCTTTGCAACCACTACTTCTTATTTACTAAAAACAATAACAACCATTTCCATACTTACTTAATGGTGCAGCGAATGCTAAATTAACGGAAACTAGTTGAAGCAGAAATACGAACGCCAGTTTCATGGCGACTTTTAGAGCCAAACTCCACAGACGGTTTGCACTTAGCGTACTGCGCAGCTTTTTAATCTGGGCATTCAAACCTATGGCGCCGCTTTTAAGCGCGTCATTGTTGCTCAGCATCCCCACCGCCATATTGATGCTGCTCAGGGCGACCGGATGATTATCACATTAGCGGTGCAGAAAACTTATGATCTGCTTGCCCGATAATCAAACTTGACAAATGCAACGTTGCTTAGCAAAATCAACCTGCCATCGTCACTGCTACCATTGACGCACAACTCAGAATTGCTATTGCTCTAGCAGTGTACTTAATAATGAAGGGCAGATGCGTTCAATCCCGAACGGTAAAGCCAAACGATTACATGTTGTGTGTAAATAGTGTACACTTGCAAAACATTTAGCTCTATGAATTCGGCACTATTTTAGAAAACAGTCCTAATCGAATTTCAGAAAGCTTCGCTTTACACTGCTGTGATTAAGGCGAGAATCTAGATATTTAAGTATCGCGACGAACAGTTTATGTGCTGCGAGTTTTAATGCGCTGAATCGGCTTCATTTGTCTTCAGCTAAAGCTGTAGTGTGGAATATTGTAGATCCGATGATATTCCTTAAAGCATGGGTGATACAGTGCCTTACAGAGCATGATGATGCCGTTCACACTTTTATTCCACCATCGTAATAATGTCCCATTTATGATGTTTGACGTATAGTTTAAGTGCACTTGTCGAGTCAGCAGGACAATGAATCCAATTATATTTAGTCTGTCTGTGGATTTACGTCAGTTTCTTTTATGAAAAATGTTCATCACGAGCTTTTGGCGCCGCCATTAGCTCTCCTGGGATTACTTAACTGGCTAGGGATGCGATTACTTTTGCAAATCGTCACGCCCTATTCTTGAAAGCATGTGATTAGGGTGACAATAAATAGGGTTTCATAAGTAATTCGATTTGAAGACACCGTGCTGTGCATCAGACTTTCAAGTACTTTCCAGAGAAAAAGTAACGTTTCACTTCATAACTGAAGATTCATCCATTTATATTATTCATCGACTATAGTGAACGCCACCGTTTTTGGCACCCGAATACATTTCAAGCAAACTGCGCATAAACGTGGATTCCTGTCGATCAATTTAGTAGTGCGTTCAAACAGCGAACTCTGCAATAAATTGTGCCAATTCACATTAAAACACGCCGTGACATTTCGCCACTGCTTCCACAAATTCTACCTCAGAATAAGGGGCTGTAACTTATTTTAACTATTACAAGTATCATTGTGACTACTTATGTGAGGGGCGCTAATAATTAATTAAAGGTTCCGGTTCCGGTTCAGGATCGTTAGTACCGGGTACACACATTCTGTATAGTACAATTGTGGGGTATTATAAGATCAGAATCAGAACCGAATTTGGATGATAAATACATAAAACCTGATCATTAAATGTAGCGTGTTGCATGGCAACTGGTCCTCTGTTGCCATGCAACACAACTGCGAGAGCGTCCTGTGTCATAAATCTGTGGGCGGAGTTTCGTATTTACAACGAACTGTCGAAGCTTTCGCGGAAAAACGAGATGCTTTTGCTCACTTTCATTATTCTAAGATTCTCATATGCCAAAAGCTCATTTCGCGCTAAAATTTTCAAATATTGGAGTCCCCCATCAGCCACAAATAAAAAATGTCCATAATGAAATTTAAATCGCGCATAGTATCGTATCTTGCTAGAATTCAAACAGTTTGCTTGGAATGTTTTCCGGTTTCTCTGGCGTTTGCGTTCACTATATTTCAAGTTAAGATCCAATTTTTCTAAACATCGAGAAACTTTTGGCACAGTTGGCAAAAAGTTTTCAGATTTTGCTGAAATTTTGCATGCTAGGATGTTTCAGGGTAGAACTACCGAAAATTATGTCGATTTTTTTAACAAAAGTTTTCGCTTCGAGATCCGGCGGGAAATTTAAATTTGTTTGCTGACAACGCAGAAGTTGACAAAATCAATATTTTTATATATCAATCGATTGGAAACGATAAAAAAAATTTGAATACGTTTTCAAATTAAAAATCGGTGCAGAACCTAAAAAGTTATGCAAGAGAGAAAATTCGAATTTCAGAACTTTTCAGATTTTTGGTTTTTTCGGCCAAAACTTGTTCACATGCCATAAGTTAAAGTTACCCTAGGATTGAAGCCCGAGCTCTGGGCTATCGAATGGCATCATTAAAAATGGCAAACAATATGTGGCCAAGGATCGCAAATTGAGCCCGAAGTGACCAATGTTTTTTGACGTTGTCATTTTCGGTTAAAATCGTTTCGATCTGTTTGAGTACTGCTGCTCTGTTTTCATAGCATTTTTTATGGGCTATCTAGCAATCGTTACCCCTACGATGGGCTATTAAACGGCGTTGGTTAGCCATCGATAGCTGACGTACAGTGCTGTTCGTCGACGGACAAACTTATATCACTTTCTGGGTGTTTCGAGCATTCTGGCTGCTGTTCACGCATCCGCCATACTTTAATTCCAAAACCCTCAAAAGATGGGTCACTTCCGACCAAGTTTCCGATCCGTACATGCACAGCCTCGAAATTTTTTATGGTACCATTAGATAGCCCATCATAAGGGGATTATTCATTAGATATGCTGATAACACATGCTTTAGAAATAGAGCAACAATAATCGAGCAGGTGGAAACGATTTTTAACGTAAATGAAAAGGCCTCAAAATGTGGGTCACTACGAGCTCAATTTGCGACCTCTGCCCACACCTCTTTCTCAATTCTGATAAAGCCATTGGATAGCCCAGAGTTAGGGCTACAATCCTGGAGTAACTTTAACTTAGGAATTCTGAACAAGTTTGTGCCGAAAAATTCAAAAAACCAAAAAGTAAAAAATACCGGAAAACGTAAAAAATGTGTAC
>NIUQ01005686.1:0-10200 GCA_002796945.1 Plectus sambesii
AAGTAAGGTATGTCGTTCTTGGACGAACACCACGACTGCGCCCGTTTTGTGCTCACCTGCAAGATTACTATTATTTCATCCATTTTGGCTAGTTCCTTTTCCACTTTAAAACGGACACTTTCCCTATTTATTTGATTACGAGAAATGCATTTCTTTAAATTGGAAAGTGACCTGGTTAAAAGGTGTATTAGAAGTTGTTTTGGGTGAACGCGAAAGACACCAAAGCAATGAAGCGGAAGATCGAGAAGGAATTTCGGTCGATTTTTGGAGTTTTATCATGAACTATCAAGTCGTTCTACAGGATTCCCTCCCCAAGCTTTGCAAAGAAGGGGGAGAAAGACACGACTCTTAAACCTTCTTTTTCCAGGAATTCCATATTTAGCTAGATTCAATACGGCCTCGTGAAGTGTTCTCACAGCGCTAGTAAATAAGGAGCGAAAAAAACCTTCCCCATTGAATCACTGAATACATAAGTGATCTTTCTTAACTTTCCCACTGCAATCAACGCTATACGGCGGCAACGACTCAAGTGCCGCTTTCAGCGAACTTAATTGACGTCAAACCTAACGCAAAACTAATGTCAAAATTCTCCGATGAGTACCAAGAAATAGTAGATTGAATTAGACTAATTGCTTCGAAAGTCGATAGCTTGTTTCTATCAATATGTACGCGTAAAAAGCAAGAAATGACTCTGGGCGATAACTGTGTTTTCCTACCGAAGGACGATCTCATTTTTGCAAACTAACGTGCCTAGCTCGATTTCTTGTTACTCATCGAATAATTTGACATACTGTCTAAGCACTAAAGCACGCGATAAGCTATCAGCTGAGTGGGCATTACTGTTAAGCTGATAAGCGATACTGGAGCGCACTTTATTTCCATTCTTTGACGCCCCCTCAAGAAAAACGAGCTGTTAGACAGCGTTCTCGGAATTAACTGCAGTGGGATGATTCAGCCATAGGCGCGCATACTTCCCCGCCCTTTGCGCGCGTACGGCTCACACAGAATTTAACAATAATCGATATTACAACGAAATATTGCGTGACTCAGAGCAGAATAATTTGCGTGAGCGCGCGCGCGCCGATAGCGAATGGAAAATCGACTAATCGAGTTGGAAAACTGTGCAAAAAGTACATACACGCTACTAAACAATTTCTCATTCTTTTGGAACAGGGCATGGAGACGAATAAAAGCTATGCGTGTGCAAACTCCGTATGACACGAAATTAAAGAACGCTTCGTACAGGAACTGCAGTTCGTCAAAAGGTAAGAATTGAAGGCGAGCGAAAATTCGTTCAAATGTAAATAGAACTACATGGATTAAAGGGAATACGGTTCCAGTCCAACGCACTGGCCACTCATCGTCGCGTGATGTTAAAACGACTAAGCCGAGCGCGAAACTCGTCAAAATGCTGTCAAAAATCCCTTTCGCGTGCAACATTCTCACTCTACCATATCATCTCAGATTATTAGTAAGGGAAGGAAGTGAGAAGTCGACAGTATCCGGCCTTTCCTAAGTTAACCCACTGCTGTATTGCAACAAGAAAGAAGAAAAAACTGACCGCTCTCTCGCCGAGGTCGATTTTGTTGCCCAGGACGACGAAGGGGAAGTTCTCGGGGTCGCGCGGGCTCGCCTGAATCAGGAACTCATCGCGCCAGGAGTCGAGCGATTTGAACGAATTCGGGTTGGTCACGTCGAAGACGAGCACGCAACAATCAGCCCCGCGGTAGAACGCCACGCCGAGCGACTGGAATCGCTCCTGACCCGCCGTGTCCCAAATCTGCAAGCAATTTGGAATGGATCGAGAGATAATCATGTTATCACGCCGTCCCTAATCTGCAAGCAATTTGGAATGGACCAAAGGTAATCACTTCATCCCGCCGTCCGCAGGCAATTGATCAGTAAGGTAATTGCCATGCAGTCTCGCTTTGCTAATGTAACTGCCTATATATTAGGCCGAGAGGCTTTATTAGAAGAAGGATATTTACATGTAATAACGGATAATTAGGATAGATCGACTGCAATTTCTCATAATAAGTAAGTGCACTAATACAGAGATCCATATGTTGTAGTCTAGGATATTCTTTCACATAAGTATTCTGGGGTGCACACTGCAAAAAATTATCATGTCCCAAGTTGCTCATACATTACTTACTGTGGCCCACAGTAAAGCACAGCGCTGAATAATGCTATTTAAGCGGTGTTTACATTGCTGCGACGTGCGACGTACGACGTACGACGTACGGCGTAATACCAAATTTTTTGTCGCAGAGGGTGTTTACAATGCTGCGACGCACGGTATTTTTGCTTACGACGTGCGTCCTGCGACGTGCGACCTACGATCGAATCAAACCGATATTACGTCGTACGTCGCAGAGACCTTGCGACGTTTTTTGAATTTCGGACCGGTCTTCGCGCGAAGTATTGTAAAATTACGGTATATTTGAATTTTTGGATTTAAAAAAAATGAAACCCAAGAAGGACAATGGAGTTTGCCGCGCTCTTTTTGCTGAGTACGGTAAAAAAGGTCGCAGCATTGTAAACACCCTCTGCGACCAGAATTTTGTCGCACGTCGCAGGCCGTACGTCGCAGACCGTACGTCGTACGTCGTACGTCGCAGCAATGTAAACACCGCTTTAATATTCAAATTCATAGACACGATTTTGTTATCAGCCTTATGTAAGCAAATGAGGCGCTCCATTTTAAAAGTATTTTCTCTGCTCTTTTTTCTGTCTGATAAAGGAAGGCCAACTGCGGTAATTTCTGGCCCTTTGGATTATACCGAAAGTTGTTCTTGGCTGGTAATCAAATTTATTTCTATTGGCTTCAAGTTGTGGCTAAGTTAGTTCATAAATTATAGCCGAAAACAAACACCAGCACGCTTCCTAGAAGTAGCATTGACCGCAGTTGCCCTCTAAACCCAATCTATAACCGCTTAAGTGAAACGCAGCACAATTCTTTGAAGTAAATGAAAAAATGTTCAGCATATACTATTTCATTTTCATAAGGACACTTTTCAATTCCATGAGAGCTTTTTTTAAATTAATTTGGTTCGGAAAGTGTCCTTACTTTAGCGGAAATGGTATATTATGCCGCAAAAAACTTTTCACCACTAAACGTCCATCAGTTAAAATGGCGTTCTTATCACTGACATAACCTAGCACAAGAAAAGCCCGCTCTATGACATAAGAGAAAACCAAAGGACATTTCTTTCGCAACCTACGAATTTCAGTTACCGTAAATCTATTCCTTCAATGCAAATTCGTGCATTTTTCGAAGGCCATAAAAGAGACGACCATTACTCGCTGGGTTGCGTTTTGTTTACATTACAAGGCACGCGGCGATATGTTACAGCTATAACGTTCGCACCTGCATGGTGACCAATCGATCATCGATCATAATATCCTTGGTGAGGAAATCGGCCCCAATCGTTGCCTTGTATTGATTGCTGAACCTTTTGTTAACATATTGATTCATTAACGACGTCTTGCCAACACTGAAATCAACAGCCCATTAATCACACGTCCCATTGATCGTTCTCGAAAGTTTATGAATCAGCAAAATCTATCATCTGGAGTGGTTCATGTAAGGTTGCAGGAAAGATAACATTTTTGTTCAAAGGTTTTCGATAAGTGAGATCATGATTTAAGCATCGTAGCCGGTTAATAAACGTTTCAGTAGTCAATGCTTGTCGATGCGAAATACTACTTTAGTAAAAAATGATAGATTATTGATTTACGAGCGTAGTAAACAGAAGAAAGGGACGCTGTGAATAGTTAGAACTATTTGCTTGATTCAGGCACAACTTCTGTCTTTACTGATGGAAAAGGTAGCGACTATTAATGCATTTGAATGCAAATGATGACAAACAGAAGGGGGGAAAAGTATATAATTTCCGAACGTTTGACACAATATCTCGCCTTCTCGTCTGCTGAAGTGAACTTGCTAGATTACAACTTAAGAATTCAGCAAAAGAGGATACTGCTGTTCGTTTTAGTAAAACAGTAAACGACACAACCGGACACCCGCTATGCACGTCGTATCAAAGTAGAACGAAAATTCGGGCGCGAAAGTTTGTTCATATCGAAGAGTCAACTATCTCAAGGTAGGGCTTTAGTCAACCTTATAACGATAGAGAAAAGTCTGGATATGGGGGTTTAATCATGTAATGACGTAGAATTGAGTCAAAAACATACCCCGAATCGCCAAGGATGATAACCTTAAGGAGGGCCTTCTTGCGGCTCGCCATTCTCTCACCAACGGTTGACGTTCTCGAGCTGGTCGACACACGCAAGACTTCCTTTCGTCCAACGGCTACTCTAGCAGCGTTAGTCTTTCTCTAGCAAACTCTTCTGAAACAACGATAATCGTATCGCGAATTGCTTTCGATCGCCGTAAAATCGCTGATCATATACACATAAGTGACGCATTCATCATAGCGACCTTCAGGACGAGTCAGTAAACAACCGCCTACCACGCGATCAACGGACATGGCTTCAAACAAAAACAGCGCAATTGCTTCTAACGATAACTCATCATATCAAAAAATTAACTGAAAAATGTAGAAGAGTCGTATTTGGGGCAAATCCCTACAACGGACGAGTAAACCAGAATTTTACAAAGGAATCAGCTGATTTCCGGGAGTGTGAAGAAATCACGAGCAGTTGGCCGCGTCGCGTCCCCTTCACGTCGACATTGCCCCGCTGTGCGTTTCTATCGCGCTCAACGATCGTGTCCTGTCACGTTCGTTCCGCAGTCTGCGCCCATTGTCACGTGCATGCGCGCATGGCGTCAAATGACTCACGTCATAACACGCCCTCCAAATGAATTACCGTAAGAATACAAACGGCTGCGATGACTTGAATAACTTAAATGTAAGCACACTTCTCCACTGAGAATTGATGCTTGGGATAAAGAAGACAATGTAAAATTTACTATGACTATATAAGAGAGTTTACTGATCAAATAAATCAACAGATTTAATGCTACGAAGAAATTTTAACTCTGAAAAGCTTATCTTGCAAACTAAACTATTAAAAGTTTTCGCCTAGCTAGTCCGCTCACACAAGCATACCGGTCGATCCATTTTATGCTAAATATACATGTAATAAGACATCCTTAAAAACACTATGAAGAAAAATAATTTGTTTAGTGAGCACTTTCCGTCCATATAAAATGGGCGTGTGATGATAAGTTAGAGGAACGAGGTTGAGCGCTGCCGCACTCGGTTAAATATTCTCCTGACATCGAAGCGAGCCCCTTTCCGAGGCACAAAATCCATTAATTGGGATATAATTCAAAAGCTGCTGATTTAATTTCCTATGTGCCACAACGCTCTTCTGAACAATTATTGCGCAAGGTTGCTTTGAATGACAATAATGAGCACGACTGAACCTTCTCTCAAACTTCCCGCCGATTGGCGTATCCGCGTTCGAGCGTCTTTTCCTCGTAATCCTCAACACAGTGGTACGATCACGTGACAAGTGATGTTCACGATCCTACAGTAACTACGCCGTTGAGGAATAATTCTTTGACGTATTTTAGACCGTGTAATGTTGCTGGAACGGTTCCATTAAGGCATGCTGTATTATTTGCAAAGCCGTACTGAAACAGCACGCGTGCAAAACGTCATCCTTGTTTTGACGGCATCGGATGTAATCAGATAATATTCATTCGCACACGAAGCCATTTTGATCTTTCACAGCTGATCACATTGCTTTACACTCGACTTAGAGTCTTGGAGCCACGCTATTGACTTCAATATTTGACGTCATCGACTCTGCTACGACCTGTCCAGTCCTCACCACTCGTCGAACTCGTTCAAGTTCTGGACTCCCTACTTCTTTGATTGTCCGACATTTCTGCCAGCATCAGCCTGAACGAACGCCAAAATGAAGTATGCTCTTTAAATACATTGCTTTAAACTCATAAATCATGTTCTCTCATTCAAAATGATTTACATTTGTGCTTCATTTTAATGACCGAACTTTCATTGGGTCCTTCTCTCGCGCTCTCACGGCGTGGAATTTTTTTGGAACGCTCATAAGCTCATCGGCGCTTTCATGTACGAAGATTGGCGTTTGCTTTTTTGCAAAGTCATCTTTCGCGCTTATCAAATGGTCAGCTTTGCGGAATTTAATTCGATCTGCATCTAATTACCTCCCAGAGTACATTCTATAAATCTGGTCTTCTAATTTACATGCAAGAGTGCAAAATTAAATAAATTTGATACGTTCTAAATATTTTACAATATGCACAGTGCAGGCAATATTGGGAACTGGATAGTAGATCGTGAGAATGAGAATACACTAAGAGGCGTATAGCGCAACTCTTTTCCCCGAATCGGTGCCGCGATTTTTTAGTAGTTGTTGAAATACTGTCCGTCCTTAATCACGATTTATTCTGAATAAAACCGAATTTAGGTTTAAATTTGCCAGTGCTATAATCACAACAATCACAAAGAGAGATCAAAGTGACTCGGTAATTGCAAGTACAGTAGAAATCGTTTATTGCAGTATCGCTTATAACAGTAATTTGCTGACAGTAACCATGTATGACCGGCCCCGAATTTTCGGCTTCCTATATTTTGTACAAGGCAAAATCGTTTATAATGATAAATCGCTTATACAAGACAAATTCTGCTGGCCCCTGATTTACCAACGTGTACAATTCCCACCTAAATAAGGACGCTTTCCATTTCAAGAGTGTTTCCGGAACCAAAGAGGACACTTGCTAAGGCAAATCAATATGATAGAGAACCTCTTTGATTTTTAAAATGTCGTTTTTGTTTTAGAAAGCTTCTTCATTAAAGTGAAAATTGCGTAATCGATTTTCATTGTACAATATGAGGAAAGGAGAGGGGCGATTTAAGCCACATTATTCTTCTCCA
This sequence comes from Plectus sambesii, assembly GCA_002796945.1. Lineage (NCBI taxonomy): Eukaryota > Metazoa > Nematoda > Chromadorea > Plectida > Plectidae > Plectus > Plectus sambesii. The sequence goes on from NIUQ01005686.1 coordinate 6,891, forward strand.
AAACGATTCCTCAATAAAATCATATATTTAGGTGGTCTGAGGGGGTGCAGGCCATTCTGAAGCAATTCTACGTGGAGGACAATGTACTGATGAAGATCAGCGAGGATATGCAAGCCGAGTTCGCACTAGGGCTGGAACGAGGCAGTCCCGCCTCCTCCGTCGCGATGCTCCCGTCATATGTCCCGCAGTTGCCTGATGGAACCGGTCAGTTTTCTTCCTTTTTTCAATATAACACCGCCTTTTAGTATTTTTCATCGGCACTCTTGTAGCATAGGGGCTTAAAATCACTCGGCGCAATGATTTACCTTTGATTCACGCCTGTTCCGCATCGAAACGACTGATTTTGGGACTCTGTTTTATAGTGATGCCAATTTGTAGCTCTTGCACTTAGTTTTGTCAAACTGGCGTTTTAATTGAATGCAGAGAAGAAGAAATGAATGCAAGAGTGACGAATTAAGATTAAAGGTGGTGTATAACATTGTAGTACTCGACCCTTTTTCATGTAGTTTCAAAGATGTTTCTATTTTACTTTTGCTATTCATGCATCCATTGATTTACGTACTGCAGTGAGCATCTTACTTTGACATCCTGTTAGACTTCGAAGCCTCTCTCTTACCCTACTCGCCTACAGTGCATTTTCTTGCTTTCAACTCATTTCGTTCGCGTTTACTAATTACTTTTTAATAATCATTGTGAGAAAATTTTGATAAACAGCCGAAGCGCTGAATAGGACGGCTGTTCTTTTAATTCGCATCTTGAAGACCGCGCTTGGCAACCATTGTTCAAAATTAATTATAACATTGAGAAAGGAGAAAGGCGATATTCATGTCCACACTAAAGATCATTCCGTGCGATTTGAGACATTTATGTTTGCCAAGTATTCCCCCTACGCTTTTCATTCGCCTTTTTAAGTCATGTGACGTTTTTTATTTTCGTCTCTGACGAATATTGGAAAGCAGTCATTTTCACAATATATTTTTCTATGGGGGAGCATATTTAATTAGAGGAAAAATGCAAATCAAACAGAATATGGGCAAAATATTTGCGCTCAATGGTGTAGTGGTTTAATTTCGCTTTTTCTCCGAAGCAAGCTCTTAATGGACGAAAAATGAGAATTGAGTGAAAATTTTAACACGCTTTGTTGATAGTTGTAACGTTGCGATGTATTCATGAATTTTGCGCTTTAAATGATCAAAATATGCTTAATTTTTTCCATAATTTTTGTATTTAAAACTGCATGTGCATCATAAAAGCTTCACTTCCATCGCATTTGCCTTTCATCAGGAGCTAATTTCATCGAAATAAATAATACATTAGATTTCGACAGCATTGAATGCAAATACGTCATTTCCAGTTTAATTGGGACACTTTCCACACCCAATAGGACATTTTTCTAGACGAATTAATATGAAAAATGTTCTTTTTGAATAGGAAAGTGTCTTTATTGAAGTGGAACTGGTGTTTTTTTAGGTAAAATGGCTGTTTGATTCACGCTGATTTACATTTTTAATGGTTTAAATTGATTATATCTTTATTTCGACTAGCTATAAGCAACAGACCCATAATAAATGGTTTATCTCTTTCAGAGACGGGCAAGTATGTGGCGATCGATTTGAGCGGGAAGAATCTTCGTCTCGTTCTGCTGACGTTGGTAGGCAAGGGTGTCGAGCCCGAGGTTATCACCCACAACTACATGGTCCACGAAAGCGTCATGAAGGGCACCGGCGAGCAGGTAACCCTATTTTCTTTTTTCCCCCCCATCAATTTACGCGTATAAAAATCAAGAAATTATTATTGTTTTTGGTGAAAAGGGTTTTCACGCAGTGAAGAGCTAGCTTATCTCTGCCAACTATAGTGCCTGGCGAGATTTCTTGTTTCTGATCAAAAAATGATGACTGTAATTAAGAACCGATCAAAGTAATGGTTTAAGAGCAGTCTTTCGCCTTAGAAGGGGACGTTTTCAGAAGTTAAATGTTAGCAAGCTGGGCTATACGACTCTTTATCTTCATACTGATTGCAACCTTCGCGAATATTCTTCAGCTTCTGAGTTATTCTCCTTTCAGTTGTTCAACTTCATCGTCAACTGCCTCCAGAAGTTTCTGTCCGAGCTGAACCTGCTGGACGCCAACCTCCCGGTCGGCTTCGTGTTCTCCTACCCCTGCGAGTTGCACTCGATCAGGTCCGCCCGCCTCCTCTGGTGGACAAAGGGCTTCGACATCAAGGACTGCCTCCAGAAGGACGTCGTCTTGCTGCTCGAACATGCGCTCGAAATGAACAATGTTAGTCGTGGGGGTGATTGGCTTGATTGGTTTAAAGTGAAAGTAGTTTATACCGGTGCTAAGGGACCGGCTAGAATGACCGGTAGAGTTGAATTACCAATTTAAACGGATTCTAACGAAGATAGTGGTTTATTCGAGATTGAAGAGGAATTGCGGTTATTTCTAATTGAGGGAAATGTATTGTATATTGTTTTCAGCTACTTAAGTTAAGTTGATTAACAGTAGTTATAATATGAGCAGAAATACTTTGCAGCCAGCTTGTCTTAGGTAGCTTATAAACAATCTACAGCGTAACCTTCAGAAATCTGGGGCCAATATCATGCAACTGTTCAGAATTGAGGAATTAAGGCGCGCTCGCGTTCGTAGAAATTCAAAATTGACCAATGTGAGGGCGCCTCAGTTTCTCAATTCTCAACAGTTTTATAAAATTGGCCCTTGAGGGCTGAACTGTTGTAAAAAGAACTTTTAATCATCTTAAATCCATTTCAGTCGATCAAGGCGCGCATCAAGGCAGTGATGAACGATACTGTGGGACAATTGGCGGCGGCGGCGTACAAATACGGTCCGGAGTGCTGCGTGGCAGTCGTCATTGGCTACGGGTTAGTTAATTGGGATCAGATCTCCCATTTTGAACTGACACCATTCTCATTTGATTTTGCTTCAGCTGCAACTCCTCGTACTTGGAAGAGACGGCTAAGATCAAGAAGTTCAACGCCTCCAAGGCCGATTATAACCACAAGCATATGGTCATTGTCACCGAGTGGGAAGAGTTCGGCGCACAGGTGCGTTTCTTCACTCTACTTCACTTTTCGGCGAAATATTAGGGTGATTCAAATGAAAACAATAATTTCGCAGTACCGCAGTCTATTGCAAAATTAATGTTTTCATTTGAACCGCCTACGTATATTAAAGTCCCCTCTCACTGATCACTTTGGTCCGGTTTCACATCGCGTACTTTAACTAAAGTCGGACTTTACGCAATGATAAAGGATAGGCCTTAAGTACGACTTTAGCTAAAGTACGCGATGTGA
>NIUQ01005687.1:0-11825 GCA_002796945.1 Plectus sambesii
AAAGGTATAAAAATAAAACGCAGAAGGCATAATTGTTGTCGAATACCGTAAATCCTCTAATAATCGCCCACCCTCCAGTAATCGTCCCCCTTCAGAGTGATTAAAACATTAAACGCCTGCGCAGTGTAGTTCAACACTGAACTCCCATTCAAATTCGACTACTAGTTACGCACAAATCTTTTTATTTATGAGCGTTTTTATAATAGGAAATGACGATTGAAAAAAACAGATACCTTTCTACCACGAGTGCTTTGTTCAAATTTTGATTGAAATAATAATTGCTCACCCTGCAATAATCACCCCCATCGACCTTGATTGTAATAATAATCGCCCAAGGCGATTATTAGAGGATTTACGGTACCTATTACACTTCATTAACTTTATCAAAAATCATCACGAAATCTTGCTGTCATTGCAAAAATAATGGCACAATTCAAATATCAATTGAGTAATTTTAGTAAATACCTCTGAAACACTGTCCAGCCACCGCCATCGGTCGTCATGTCGCAGTATACGTTAAATGATCCTCTACCATCTGGATTTATGGAGTAGATCCCATCGGTATGTGCTCCATGATTGAACCAATCCTTGCAGTCCTTCATGTTCGTTGGGCCGGTAGTTGGTGTTGTAGTCGGAGGGTTAACGTTAGATGTTCGCGTCGAAGGCATTGCAGTAGGAGGAAAAGAGGTGCTGCCGCCCAAATACATTTCGCATATGAAACAATTCTCATCTCCGCAAGGTTCCGTCCTCCATTGGCCTGTTGTGCGTGCAGTCGATGAAACGCAAGTTTGAGCAGAATCTGGTTGACCTTAACATATTTTTTCTTTCATTGTTTTACATTTAATATGGCGTTGATTCTAGACGAATAGTAAAACAGCAGCGCCCAGTCTTTAATCAGGATCGGACGTTTGAAAACTGGGCAAATACAGAGTGTTCTATAAGTCAGTATCCAACTTTGTTTTTGAATAACTTTTCTCTAAGTGCGCCGATCAAGCTGAAACTTGGTAGATTTATAGTCCAGCTATTCTCGTTTTTTGGGGGAAAACATTTTGGAGTTTGGCAAGATATTGATTGAGTTATAGGCAGCAGAATGAGTTATGAGCAGCGTTTGGCGATCGAATCATCAGTCGAGACCCTAAATGGCCGCCGAGTTCCCCGGACTTCACTCTGCCTTATTTTTGCTCATTTATTGCGGTAATGGCTGTTCATCGGTGCCAATTTGTTTTGGAGTCGAAAAATGGCTGTTCCCTTTCCAGTTCTTAAGTAAACTCGCAGCGTTACCGTGACTTGAAAGCAAATTGCAGCAAAGTTTGAATGCTGTTTTCTGCTGCTCATAACTTGATCAGTACTTGGCCAAGTTCCAAAAAGAATTTCCCATTAAAAACGGGAATGGCTACAAGTCTATACTCAGTTTCGCATGTTCGGTGCACTTAGAGAAAAATTATTCAAAAACACAGTTGGATACTGATCTGGACCTTAAACTTATTACCGCATTGTCGGCCGTCTTCCTTTAAACGCCACCAAAATTTAATCACCGTAACAATTGTATCACTTCACTATCTTCCTTTTTACTCCACTTATTGTCAAGATAACACCTCGTTTTCACCAATTATTCACCTGGAAACTAATACACTGTTTCGTAAGGCGGGATCTGCTGACGACGTATAGAATAAAGAAAAAGAGAGTGTATCTTAATGACACCTGCCAAAAAATGAGTAAATACCTACTGAAACTCAAGATCTGCCTTAAGAAACGACTTAGACGCAAGTTTATGGTAGTAATCCCCCTTGTGTTTGAAAAAAATCCCGTCATCCATCGCTATCCACTTCTTCATAAAGCGAACAATTGTTATGATCAAGTAGATATACCTGCAGCCCAGTTGGCGTATGACCAGAGACTGCCATCCACCCACACAAACTGCCCAATATGGGCAAAGTCGTTTCCGCCAATCCAAAATTGTTGGCAGAGCGAAACAGGCGGCGTGCTGGTGACCACAGCTGAAAAATGCATGCCGTTGCTTTATACTAAACAACATAACAATTTAGAGTGGGCGAAGCGAAAGTCTTGGTCGGATCGGAATGGAATCCATGCCGCAAACATATGTGTTGGTAGTATGGGATTATATACCCTCCCCTGAAGAAGTTGCTTACTGTCAGGGGTCGGAGTGGCTTGGAGTGTTATGACATATTTTTGTCAGTATAACATTTCCATTTTGATAAGGACACTTTCTTATTCAAAGAGAACGCTTTCCAAACCAAAAAGGACAATGTTCAAGTCAAATCAATGTGGAAAACGTCCTATTTGAACTGAAAAATATCGTGTTTTATTTGAGAAACGTTCTTAATGAAGTGAAAATGATATAAAGTAGAGGAGTCACTTCACTCGATGTGTTTGAACTTTCGCCGGCTTTCATAAAGTCCAAACCCATGTCCACGTCTGCGAGGTCCATTCACACATATCGCTTCTGTGCTGCGAAGGTTTGTTTCAAAATAACAAATGTTAACTCCCGTATGGCAACAATAAAGCAATGGCTGAACCTAGAGGATTCGGCCTTTATATTTTGCTTGCGACAATGCATAAACATAAAAATACCATCAACATTATTGTTCTCAAATGCTGATGTTATCGAAGTGAGATGTGCATTTGGCTGGGCATTCGTGCAGAAAGCTTCCGCGTCGAACCAAATCTTCTTCTGGGCGCTCACGTAATAGCACTTGTTCGGATTGACTTGTGATGCACGCCAACCATCGGGGCATCCTTGTGATGACATTGTAATGACAAGAGAAAGAGACAATATAGTCGCTATGCAACGCATTTTAGTCTCTGTGTGAGCTCCTTCTCAAAAAATTTTGTTAAACGCTCAGACTTTAGGGCTAGTCATACTGATACGGAACGGTGAAAGATCAATCTTTTGTCGTTTTATCGGGAGAAAGTAAACAGGTGTTCATTGTGCAATGACGCACTTTACTCATATCTGTTGAGTTGTTTCGACTTCGGAACATCATTAAGGACTGTCGAAAGGGAGTGCTGGCAACAAGTAGGAAGTGTGCAATTGAGAATGTGTGTTTATGGCCGTTTGCTGTTGTTGATTAGCTACTGTCTATGACTAGTTATGTTATAAATAGGAAGTTTAAGTCAAACAACGAGCTGGCCTCTGTGTTTACATTTGTTGATAAAGAATTCAAACTACTCTTTTTTCGTCAAAACATAAAGTTATTAGAGGATAATACTAATGTTAATAATTTAACAATGCGAAAGAAAGTAGAGGTCGTAGGCTGCTATGATTGCTAAATGTTTTAACATTATTAATATGCACATTTGAATTTTGCGCATAAAATTATCCAAGAACATGTACAAATTTATATTACTATTTTGCATTATAATAACATGCGCAACGACTACCTATGGTTCCTTTGGATTTTTCGTTCATTTCGAAAAAAAGAAATTACGAATTTCAAATTCAACGTCATCGAATGAATATGTTATGGCTAATTTGCCGTTCAAATCCTATCATGATAAAGAACCCATAAGTATTTCCGTAACTGAGAAACATTCGCTTTGAAATAATGATACATAGAATCATTCTTTTTGCTTTCAAATGTTGAATTAATGATAGACTGACGAAATCAGTTACAATTCAGTAGTCAGTTTAATAATTTTTATTAGCTCAGCCTCGATGGATCATCACATGCACGCTCAGCGCGTACATCTGAGCCGAAACAAATATCACAACATAACGTTACTAATACAAACATGTCTACCAAGGTGATTCAAGATCGAAGAAGTGCTAATAAACTTAATTTTTGGGTAAGTAATGACAGCGAGATCAAGGAAGAGGTAATTATCCCGAATGATCCCTTGATTCACATATGCGCAGAAGGATTTTAAATTGTCACTAGACGAGACTTCGTAGCATCATACGAGACTGTATTGGATGGATGTCAGTAATACCACTGTACCAGAAAAATTCAAATCCGCCCCAATCCGGCCGCGTATATTTACCATTCAGAGTTGCATGAATGCAGGGTTCATGAGTAGCTATCCACCATCCGCTGAAATTCACTGTACAAAATAATATTAGGAAAACTGCAAAATTACCCCAATTGATAGGAAGGAAAGCAAGAAGAGGCGCCGTGATTAGCATCAACTGTCGAAAACTTGAAGCCATTTGAATAGAAAATGCCCCATTGTGTTGTAGTTGTTGCATTGCCTGCGGATGGAGGAGATAAATGCAGTGCGTAGAAATGTGCTTCATCGTCGATCTGTAAGAATGTTATATAGACCCGACATTGTAGGGAACAGATAATGATAAAAAGATGGTCATTAGGTAGTTCGTGAATTGGTCAGAAAAGATTCTTTTAATTTAGCGATACCAAAAGTTAGCATTTCATATTTAAACTTTAATTTGCCCTCTTAGCAGAATATCTTTCGCTTTTTAAATATTTTTTACCTCGCGGATGTTAAAGCAGCTTTATTTCTTTGTACTAAAAGTTCGTAAAGTTTAAATTACGTTAATAATATGGCAAAGAGACATACAATGGGCGGGTTTCATATCGCGTACTTTAGCTAAAGTCGTACTTAAGGCCAATCCTTAACCATTGCGTTAAGTACGACTTTAGCTAACGTACGCGATATGAAACCGGTCCAATGTTTCTTAGTAAGGTATATCTTCGCATAATTTATTATATTCAACATAAACATATATTTCTTGGGCAATCATTCTTGAAAAATTAAAAAATTCATCGATTACCACAGTTAAGCAGTAACGGTTGAATGTTACGATTGTAAGTCTAATTCTGAAGAAGAACAAATAAAAATAGACATTTGAATCCCAAACTAAATTTTATGTCAAAAATATGCAAATATTGATAAAATCTGATCAATCGAACGCATGAATGTTATTATTATAAAAATGCATGCATTATAATAATCTCCTCTTTCAATCTCTTAAAGATTGAACCTTTTAAAAAGACAAAAACTATTCACGAACGAAGAGATGCTTACATTATCTAATATGCTGTATTATCAAAGCAGCAGCGGTAGGAACCATTCACCCGAAAAATTTAGGGTGAGCTCGGTCGAATGAGGGCTCACTCGACCGACGGTTCGAGCGAGCTCGGTCGAACGACACTTCATAGGAACCAACTCACTCGATCGTTAGGTCGAGCGAGCCGCGATTAAAGCGACCTGTTTCTCAATGATATTCATGAAATGGAGATATCGAAATGGATATGGCGGGTTGATCCACCGTTTTGAACAGAAAGAGCATTCAACGACGTTTGTTCCTTCGCAGTGATGTTCAAGATATTAAGAAATCGGAATGGATGTGGCGGGCTGAGTCAGCCATTTTGAACAATAAGAGCAATTTATGACGTGCGCTCTCCAATCTACTATTGTGTCACTACTAAGCCTAAGAAATGTGTATGTGTCTCGTAAATTTGTGCCTGTATGCGGTGAAATTCGGTGCAGTTTGTACAGTATCTGGCACATTTTTCGCTGCACAAGGTCGCTCTAATATTTTTGAGGCGTGCCCGATGTCTCGAAAATTTTTCGAGGTGAGCTCGCTCGAAAGAGGTCGCTCGAACGTTGGTTCCTACCGACTGAAAAGTTTGGAATGGACTTTTAGTCGAGTGAGCTCACTCGCCTAAAAAAGCTATTGGTTCCTACCGCTGCAGTGCATAACTTACAAAGAAATTAGTGTACTTTTCCCACCATGTTCCATTTGGATAGAGTGAATTCGGGGTTCGATCGCCCCAAAGATCAATTCGCAACTCGACATTCGAATCTTTGGTACTCAGAACATGAATAGGATCATTTCCGAGCCATAAATTGTTCTCCAATCCATTGTTGAATCCGACTTTATAGTCTTTCCACAATTTATCGTAGAACGAAAGGTTATCATCAATGCGTCTAAATCAAGTTATGTTTATGAAGATAATTTCATTGTTGACAGGCAAATGTTGTGGCGTAATGCATAAAATTTTAGCAATTTTGAAAAGGACCTTAGTCAAAGAGCTCATTTCAGAGCAAAATGAATAATCAAGCGTATATGAGACTTAATTTCCGCTGCAATCTTATCGAAGCTCATAAACTTTATACCAAATTAATGCTGAATTCTGCTGTTACCACGAAAATTGAGGCACATGTCAAATATAAATAGAGCAATATAAATAAGCACCTCTGAAATACAGTCTAGCCACCACCATCGGTTGTCATGTCGCAGTATACGTTGAACGATCTGCTACCATCCGGATTTATGGAGTAAATCCCATCAGTGTGTGCTCCATGACCGAGTCAATCCTTGCAGTCCGTCATGTTTGTTGAAGCGGAAACCGGTGTTGTAGTTGGAGGGTTAACGACAGACGTTCGCGTCGATGTAGTCTTCGAAGCCGTAGTGGTAGGAGGCAGAGAGGTGTTACTCGAACCGCCCATATACATTTCGCAAATGAAGCAATTCTCAACTCCACAAGGTTCCGTCCTCCATTTGTCCGTTGTGCGCGCCATCGATGAAACGCATTGTTAACTCTTATCCGGTTGGCCTTAAGTCACGTTTTTATCATTAATTCATATCTACTATGGCGCTCATTTTCGATGAACAATAATTTAACAACGCTCAATATCTAAGCAGTGTCGGGCTTACCAAAACAAGGCAAGGACAGCAAGGAAAAATAGATAAATATTATAGTTTACCGAGCACACTAAGTAAATAATTCTACTTTAATAATTTTCATTTGTACTAATTAAATAACCTTATATCTAGTTTCAGAGCCGTTTTGAAACAACTCGGTAAACTAAGCACCTAATTTGCCATAACTTCAATAACGAGGTAAAGCTATTTACTTCGACACTTGTTTAGAATGTCTTTCTGATTATAATAAATGAATGAAAATAAAAAATATGTATGACGCTCAGTGTTCGATACAATTACAAGAACAAATAACTATACCTGAAGCCCAGCTGACATATGTTAAAGGGTTACCATCCACCCACGTATACTGTCTGTTTACGCTAAAGTCATTTCCACCAATCCAAAACTGGTCGTAGATCGAAACAGATGGCATGCTGATGACCACAGCTGAAATTTTGTTGAATGTTTTAACAAGCTTTTGTTAGTGTACTGTTTCCATTTTAATAGAGATATTTTCCTATTCAAAGGGGACTTTCACCAAACCATAAAGGGCATTTTGAAGAACATTAAAGTACCATCTATATTGCCATTCTCGAATCCTGATGTAATCCAAGTGAGGTGTGCGTTGGGCTGGGCATTCGTGCAGAAAGCTTGTGCATCGAACCAGATCTTCTTTTGATCGGTTACATAATAGCACTTGTTGGAGATGACTCCTGATTGACGCCAGCCATTAGGACATCCTTGTGATGAAATTGTAGCGACAAGAGAAAGGGACAATATAATCGATAAGCAACGCATTTTCGTTCCGAAGTGAACTCCTTTTCAGAAATGCTTCCTTTATACGCTCTGACACTATGACTTATCACATTGATAGTGGGCGAAACAGTGACGGAGCAGTGTTACGTCGGTTTATTGCAAGAAAGTAAACAAATGCTCAATGTTGCAAGGTCATACCATTCTCATATCTGTTGCGTAGGTACAATTATAACGATTATTGACGATTATCGAAAAGGAGGAGTGGGCGTCAGGTATGATAAATGCTACTGATAATCTGTGTTTATGACAGGATGCTGCTCTCGACTAGCAAATGACAACGGCTTGTTGTGCGACAAAGAGGAAAACATGATCAATTAACGTTGTTCGTGAGTGATCGACTCCCCGCTAGTTGTAAACCGCTTCATCACAGAAAGGAAAGCCTGGATCTCAGAATACTCCGGCAAACAACAGGGATCAGTATGGTTCGCTCATTGACTGATTCAGTCCATGTTGTGACACTGAGCGTTCATCATCTAGTCACCAGTAACGGTGTCGCGAAGTTCATGATTTTTCTTTTTTAGTTTTTTATATTTTATTTAAACGTGACTTAACAAAGACAATACTTCAAAACAATTTTCACAATCCTATTCGTAACACAATATTCTATCCGCTTCGTTTCACTTCTGATCATCTCTCCCCGTTCTTTCCCTGCTCGCGCGACTCCTGGTGTAAGTCAAAACACCGATCAAAAAACCCAGCTGGCGCCGAGCTTCTGATACTAACGGAATCTAAACATCGCGCAGTTCGCGACAATCCCAACGGCGAAATCGAAGTCATACATATTAAAGCTGAATATGAATTGATTATAGGAAGAACCAGTAATAAAAATCAATACTCGTCGTTAACACGAGATTATACGAACATAAGCGTAACAGTATAGTTCGTCGAGGAAGTCAATATAGTAATAAATTGTGGAATATGTAAGATTAACAAATAATCAACATAAAGATTCAGATTAAATAGACACAATAACAATATATGACCACTAATCATTGGGAGTAAACAGGGTAGCCTGGACTACCTATGGAAATTAAAAACACTAATAGAGTATAGTACATTTAATCAATTTTTTAAAACTTCTTTGTTGTTTTTAAGAGTCATGCATCTAAACAGTAAACAGCCATTGTTGCAAGATCTCAGGGATTCTTACAGTTCCTTCGTACTATGTTGCTTCTTCTGTCCAATAACATGTCTCAGAAGACCAGTAGACGTTCGAATAGCACAGGAGAAAAAAATTGTACAATTAAGGGAAAGAATATAATTGAAATTAAGATAACCGCAATCGCTGCTACTAAAATAAACAACCCAGCTAACCAATTACTTGATATCCATGCCGATAAAAACTTCATATCTATTTATTTTTTCTCGTTTGGAGAGGATATTAAAGTTTGATAGTTGACCCATCCTCTCCTTTTCAATGAATACAAGCGTAGCGTCAATTAAGAAAGTTGTCGATCCTGCAGGGCATATTTCCGTACATTCTTCTTTCACCGAAACTTGCGGGAAATTCAATGTAGCGATCGCCTTGATACCTTTCGGGGTGCAGACTGTAGAAAAGGAACTTTCACCGCAGGCGACATGTGCAAGAGCCTCCCTAAAATCGATTTTATATTCAAATCCAAGTTTAGCTCCGGTAAGACAATTATAACAGCCAGCCAATTCTAACGGGTAGATTTTGCATTTGTTCTTTTCGGTTTTTGTTGAAAGCCTAAAACCTTCCATAGTAAGTTCCCTAGCGTTTATCCCGCTGCCGCAGGGTCCGCTTTTTCGGGTCCTCCTAGGAAGGCCCTAATCATTACGACACGTGCTCTTCCGGTCGGCCGTCGAATGCCTGACACCGGGAGCCCAATCAGAAATTGGGACTTAGTCGCTAACCGCGGTGGGGAAACGAACCAGTGTGCGTCCACCCTATGACGCGTTAATAAGCAAGCTCATTAACCACTGGACCACCGCGGCGGCCTAAAACCTGCCATCGACACTTGAATTTCTAATGATGCAATTTGATTACACTCTGCTTCAATCTTATTTCCATTTCCAGAAAGTGCGAAAACCTGAGTTGTAAACGGGAGCACATGTTCAGTCTTCGAAAAAAGCACTTCCAATTTTCTTTCCGCGCAATGACAGGAGACTCGATACTCTTGTCCCTGACAAATGCACGAGTCTTGAGGAAAATAACAATCGAATCTCGCAGCTTTATCCTTATTTGCGCATTGTAAGTCGCCGATAGTACCCGAAACCGGTTGCCCGCTAGCCGAGGCTTTCACAATAACGGTCTTCGTCTTCTTCGTTTCTATGGCCCAGAGACGACCTCCCATGTTGAAACGGAGCGCTGCCACTACCCCGTAACAAGGAATTGTACTTCAGAGAAAATACTTTTACTTTTACATAAAGGAAAGTTAGGACCGCAGCCCAGCCAGCTGGCTACATGATTTATATTTCGAATTAACAGGCTGACTGCAAGGCAGCAGCCTTGCTCAGCAGATGATTCAGCGCGTAAAAAACATGTCTAGACAGACTAGATCGAATTGCATGCTTCTGAAGCAGAGAAAAGTCGTGAACTTCGCGACAAACGGACTCCTGGAGCGCTCGACTGTCTTATGTAACGTCAAAAGTTAATATCTTGACACTGACCAAACTTTATTGGCATGGGCACGGCATGTTGATTACGTGAGAAATAAGAGATGGAGACTGAAAAAGACGTTTCGCTGAGTCTGTGAATGTAAAATATTGTGCAATTCATGCTTGTGTTGTGTTATTTGCTCGACCTCCGAATATGACGTAACTCATTTCAATGGAATATGCATTGTTCTCTTTTAGAGTGTTCAGTTTTCAAATGTTGGTACGTATTTGGTTCACTTTCAGTTTATGTATAGGAACTTTAAACATACTTGAACAACATAAAACAGTATGGCCAGGAAAAGTCACAGACATGCGCACATTTTAAGCGACCAGACTAGCACAGGTGTACTTTCAGAGGAGATCAATCGAACGAGCGAACATAGAGGTCAGTTGGCATGTGATCAAGGAATTAGGTGGTAGAGCCATTGCCTAAAGTCGACGGTTTGGCTGTATGATAGTATCCATGCGCAGATCCATGCTGAGCGCTGACGTAAAAGTGAGCACCACCGGGTGGCCCGTTGTGTGACGGCCAGTAGGGACCGACGGGCGAGGCGCGCTCGTTGCCCGGCAAGAACGTCGAGTAGCCGTTAACCGACTGCTGACCGCTCAACTTCGGCACCGACGACTGGTAGTGTTGCAGGAGCAAATCATGCGAACTCGCATACCCTGCAAGATTTCTTATGAGTTCAATATGGACGATAGGCGCCAAGCAGAGGTGACAGGGTCGATCCCACTCCCAGTTTGATCCGGAAACATACTTGGCGATCTTATTTAACAAGCGGCCATTAAATCCACTTGCTTGGATAATCATGCACATCCCTTTTGTGCTTAAGAAATTTCTGACGTCTCTTACTAGCGAGGAGGCCAAAGTAGCAGCAAGCTCTAGGGGTGGTGGAGGATTATACCACCCCCGCCTACGCTGTCGCGGTGCGCGCTTGCCTCCCGGCATCGATCAAAAAGCAAGCAGTAAAAGTGCTCTACCACTTTCAACATTGCTATTGCTCAAGTGGCCACCATTATTTGAGAATGGGTCAACCTTACACCCACACTCCTACAACATATATTCGAAAAATAAACGCTGTGTCACACCTGCGGGATACTGCTGCATGGCGGCGGCGGCCACTGCGGCCGTCGTCAGATCAGTGCTAGTGCCGCTCTGACACGCTTGTGCGAGCCCTTGAAAGTCAAATTTGTACGCATAGCGCTTGCCGTGGACTTTGGTCATTATGTTCTTGTCGTAGTAGTAGCGAAGTGCTCGACTCAATTTGTCGTAGTTCATGTTCGGTTTGCTGCAAAGCGAAAGCGGCGCTCAGAGCACAGCTACCGTAACCCGTCGACACGAACCTCTTTCTTTCGCCCCACTTTCTCGCCACTTCATCGGGATCGAGCAGCTTGAATTCCCCATTGCCGCCCTCCCATACGATGCAGTGGACATTTGAGCCGTCAGAGAGGAGTTCGAGTAAAAACTGCCACAGCTGAATCTGTCCGCTGCCTGAAAAATGGATGCCACTGAGCGGAAGGGGGAGAGCCAAAGGGTCTGAAAGAGGCGACTCGCCTTGTGAGGCGACGCGGGCGACTCCTGCCGGACCGAGAAACGTGTAAGGTGTGACGTCTGAACAAAGAAGGAGGCTATTAGCGAGCGAAAGGTCAATCAGTGCGTACGTTATCGATTGACAGTGTGCTTTGCGGGTCGATTGCGCGCCTTAGAGGTCTTAATCGGACCCGACCGATTACGGCTCCGTCCACCGGTGAAATATGCGTG
>NIUQ01005688.1:0-10213 GCA_002796945.1 Plectus sambesii
CGTAACAATTGGCCACCTGCCAGCGCTTTGTACAGGAGTCTTCGGCGTCATCAGTCTGATGGTAAGCACTGTACTCCACCGAGTTTTGCCACACTTTCCCGCGGGCAGTCAGCTGCCATCTATCGTGTCGGTGGTGTCGTCGAATTCTTCGGCGGAGTTGTTATCGCCGATAATGGTGGTCAGCGCGTTGACACTGACCGTTGGGTTGGTACAGGTAAACGGTCGATAGTGGTGATATAGTGATAGAAGGGTAATATTGCTGTCTTCAGCTGGGTATGGCGCTGCTTCAGTTGAGTTTTCTGACGGTCTATCTGTCGGATCAAGTGATCGGCGGCTTCACAACGGGCGCTTCGTGTCATGTGCTGGCTTCGCAACTGAACGAATTGATTGGCGTCAGTGTCGGCCGCTATCACGGCCCCTTCAAGCTCTTTCACGTGCGCATTCTAAAGGGCTGTTTATAGTTGAAATCAACATGCGGTTTCTCTTTCAAAACGCACGCAAAAGATACGATTATCGATTATTTGATAACTTTATTGAGCAATCGCTTATCGTATCTTGCGCGTGCGTTTGAAAACTAGAATCGCGGAATCAGTTCAGCTGTAAATGGGTTTAAGCTTGCGTTTATACTTTCAAAGTATAACGTATTATTCGGTATGTTAGCATAATATTAACTCATTAGTTGCTATACTATTATGATGGGAAGTTTGTTAAGATCTTATGCTATTCTTTTCTCATAACAGTATAGCACTAAGTAGGGAATGTGATGCGTTGCATACCGAATCATACGTCAAATTTTGGAAGCATGAATACGGCTTAAAGCATATTCTTGCATCGACGCAGCGATTATTTAGAAGTTACACGATATGATTACACTCGCGCCCAGGACGAACATTCCAACATTGATCATCTCAATCAGCTGTATCCTCTTTCTCATCGTCGGCAGAGAAGTGGTGAATCCAGCCATGCGCAAGCGAACGTCCATTCCTATTCCATTCGAATTAATTGCTGTAAGCCGTGCTGTTTTGAAATAGTAATTACAGTTTACCAAGTGAGCGTTAATTTAGGTAGTTGTGGGAACGGCGTTGTCAGCTTCGATGCAGTTCAAATCCAACTACGCCATCTCTGTTGCTGCTCATATCCCAACTGGGTGAGTTGGATTACGGTACTTGATCGTTTTTCAATCGTTTCTTTCTATTTTCAGTTTTCCCAAGCCGCGGATTCCGAGATTCGATTTGATTCCGCAACTGTGGGGCGACGCTGTCGGCATCGCTGTGGTCATCTTCGTCGTGACCATATCTGTCGGCAAACTGTTTGCCAAAAGGCACGGGTATCGCACCTGCCCCGCTCAGGTTGGTTAGTGCATGTATGCTGTGAAAAATGTCCTTCAATAGTATAGAAAATGTAATAATTGAATGACCCTGAATAATGCCTAATTTGAAGGAGCTGCGCGCAGTCGGCTTCATTCAGTGCGTAATCTCCCTGTTCAGCTGTCATCCGGCGAGCGCGAGTTTGACTCGAGCAGTGCTTAGTTCTCAGATTGGCGTTCGTACACAGGTTCGCAGTCATCCATTCCCTTCTCCTACTCTTATTCGCAAATGTTTCTTTGCAGTTGGCGCAAGTATTTTCTGCCTTACTCCTCCTATCAGTCATTCTTTGGCTTGGACCTCTACTCGAACCGCTTCCTACAGTATGAAACTTATTTAAGATTTGGCGCCAGATTCAAATTGTCTGCTTCAGTGCATCTTGTCTTGCATCACAATCGTCGCGCTCAAGGGAATGTTTGCGCAATTTAAAGATCTGCGAGTTTTGTGGAATGTATCCCGAGTGGATTTCGTAAGTGGCAATGATAGTTGTACAATGGAATTCGCTTATACCGGCACTTGGGCGGACCGGCCAGAATTACCGTTATAAGTGAAATACTGGTATAAACGAAACCGGCTTAAACGAATTATATTGTGTTAATTGGAGGAATTTTGAGCGGATGCTACTTATTAGTCGTACTTAATTTATTTAGGCCATTTGGATGGTGAGCTTTTTGTCGACGGCGTGCTGGGATGTGACCGAAGGACTAGCGATATCGGTCGTTTTCGCGCTGCTTACTGTCGTCTGGCGATCTCAATGGTAATTTTAAGGCGAACTGCGGTCACTCTTACTTCTCGGGAATGTTCTGTAGACTGATATCGGGCACATATGACAAGTCTGATTATCGGCAAGTTCATTAAAATTTAACAATTAATATGATTCGCAGTCAGCTTATCATCCCCAGCTAAGAAAAATGTACGGTGAGATGAGCGGTGATGAGAGTTCCCCTTGAAAGACTGAAATTTGACGACGTAATTTGCTTATCAATGACGTCAACAGGCCGCAAAGCATCGAACTGGGTCATCTTGCGAATACGGACACTTACGACGACATGTCACGATTTGAAGCTGCGGAGGCAGTCAGCGGGGCGAAAGTGCTACGCTTTCAGTCGCCACTGCTGTTCACCAATGTGCAAGCCTTCGAGAAGCACGCGTACGCTTTGGCCGAAAAGTGCGCCGCCTCCACAGAGGTGGCTATAATTTTGGATACGCTTCTTTTTTCAAAGTTTGCCTGCAGGAAGACACGAACAATAACGTATCGGAGGGAAGGGCGCTGATCGTTGACTGTTCTGAAGTGCCCTACGCCGACTGCAGCGGAATGGACTCGCTTAGACTCCTTGTGGAATACCTTAATGTGCGAGAGATCGATTATTATTTCGTTGCTTGCAATCGTAAGTTTGAAATAATCCACCATCGCCGATTTTACACCGAGACATCATTAATGTTTCAGCATCGTTGACTAAACTTCTGAAATTGACTAATCTCTACGATGTTATGTCCAAAGATCGATTCTTGCCTACTATCAGCGAAGCTGTCCTGCAGGCTCGCGAATCGACCAACATTTGGTGTGATAAGCTATGAGGATCTCGCACGCTCACTTTACTGTTATATCACTCGATCTATATTTCACTTTTTATAACACATCTAGTCAGCGCAATAGGAAATATACATCATAAACATTCATCCTTATTTAGTTACTTTGTTATCAATGTATTCGAAAGTGAATGTTATTAATGATTTTTTGAAAAGTGCACCTTTACATGTTCATACATGAGAACTCGTAGATTGCGGGGAATCATTTGTTCATTGAAGCCTGGCTTGAATTTTGTTGATAAAGTCGAGGATGTACATCTGCATACGAATGTCCTCCGCCTTGTTGGTGACGGCGAAGCCGGGAACGCCGGCTCGTTCGAGCGTCATCTGCTGCTGGACGATTTGCTGGTCGAGATCCATGATGATGCGCATGTCAATCTTACGCAGCTCTTCCTTCGTGCATTCATCGAAGCGCGCCAATTCTGGATTACTGGAGTCGCCAGCGGCGTTTGAATAGGAATTTCCGTACTGCGACGTGAAAAGCGGCTGATTGCGCGTCGCCAAGTCGCGCCGTTGAGCTTCCAACGCGGCCGTTCGGTCTTGCCTCGACTGGTACAGATTGCGTTCCGTCATTTGCTGCATGTCGTGCAAGGATTCGATGATTGAGAAGACTGTCTTGTCCAACAGACTGTCGGCGATCGCTTGCACTAGCTCGCTAGTAAATCGGTCGCGATAGCTGGGCGGCAGCGACGAGCTTAGACGGCGCAGTTCCATCGCAATCACCGACCGCTGCTGCTGTGCATCCATTTTACATTTAAATAACCACAACCATCAACCCTTACGCTCCGAAAAGTTCAAAAAATGTTTCTACCAGATATGGTTGGCAGATGAAAACGCTCACCCCAAGTTAACAAAATCCCTGAAAATATCGTATCGTCACGGCAATGTGTGGCAAGAATGNATATGTTTCTACCAGATATGGTTGGCAGATGAAAACGCTCACCCCAAGTTAACAAAATCCCTGAAAATATCGTATCGTCACGGCAATGTGTGGCAAGAATGGAGTAAACAAAAAAGCTGGTTGCACGCTCGTTGCGCTGTCAGAAAACAAACCGGTTCATACGGGTCAAAACTGCTGCGTTGGTCATAGATAGAGCCCACCTGTGACCTCGGTGCCACGTTTTAAGAGAGCGAGTGCAACATTCCCATTAGTAAGTTCTTAGGTGGTCGAAGAAAGCCCGTAAAGGGATTTATATTGTACCTTGTTACAGATGAAAATGGCTAGTGTTTTGGTGATCGGAAGCGGCGGTCGCGAGCATGCGTTGTCTTGGAAATTGGCGCAGAATCCGAAAGTCAGTCGAGTTTTCGTCGCGCCGGGTAACGCCGGATGTGAACAAGGCAAAGTATCTGTAGTCGCAAAGAAAGGTACGGTATAAATTAGGAAATATTTTTAGTAATTACTGTTCTTCGCTTCTTCTTAAATGACTATCGAAAATTCCTCATCTTGTTAGGCATTTAGCTAGTTCCACAGCTGGTAGAAATAAAGAGTCTGCAGCTACAAAAGAGGACCACAAATGCAGCGGTGATGCACTCCGAGCAGTAGAAGCAGCTGCATTTATACAAATTTTAATTCTCCTTTTGACTTCTAACTCAAACTGAGTTCACCGCTTACTTTTTTAATCTCTACGAATGCGTAGTTTGTGCACTCTATGAACGCCGTGCGTCTACCTAGATCTGGATACGGACGATGTCAAGTCACTGGTGAATTATTGCACGGCTCAGCAAGTGTCGTTGATCGTGGTGGGACCGGAGGTTCCTCTTGCGAATGGACTGGTCGACAAAATTAACGCCGCATGCCCATCGATCGCCTGTTTCGGCCCTACGCAGGCGGCCGCTATGCTCGAAGTGCTTCCCATTCTTTTGCACTCTTGACAATGACATGAGCCTTTCAGACGAGCAAAGCGTTCTCGAAGAACTTCATGCACCAACACAACTTGCCTACCGCTCGATACGAAACCTTCACCGATGCCGAGAAAGCGTGCCAGCACATTAAAAAGTATGGCTTGAACTATTAAAGTGTTACGATTCACCTTCATTAATTTATTTATACTCGTTTTATTTGATGACTGTCATCGACAGGAGTATTAGTTCTTCAACTTGAATCAATGGATCGTCATCGAGGAGTAATCAAATGTTACTTGCAGTGCACCTTACGAAGCGCTGGTGGTGAAAGCGAGCGGCTTGGCAGCGGGAAAGGGAGTGATCGTGGCTTCAAGTCGAGAAGAAGCATGCGAGGCGGCAGCCGATATGCTGACGGTAGGAAGTCACTAGTTAAATGTGATGGGTTGATTTTAATTCTTGCAGAACAAGACATTCGGAAGTGCAAGCGAGGAAATCGTGGTCGAGGAGTTGCTGTCTGGTGAGGAAGTCTCGGTGCGTCTCTTTAAGTTCCATTCTCTAAGTTTTCGAGTTTTTAAGGAAGTCTTTAAGTTCGAAGTTCCCATTCAGTTCGATATTGCATTCCAACCGTCTCAATTGTTTTAAGGCCCTCTGCTTCTCCGACGGTCACGTGATCAGATCCATGCCAATCGCTCAGGACCACAAACGACTGCTCGAAGACGATCAAGGACCGAACACGGGCGGCATGGGTGCTTTCGCGCCGCATCCATTAATCTCGAACGAGATGAAGTCAGAAATTGAATCTATTCTGCAGAAAACGGTCGATTGCATGCGAGAGTGTGGCAATATCTACAAAGGCGCGTATTTTTGATTATCCTATTTTATTTTTCCTGTTCACTCACGGTTAATTAATTGCACGATCGTACGGTATGTTAAATCGCATTTTTCACTTTCAGGCGTGCTCTACGCAGGTTTCATGCTAACTAGCGACGGGCCGAAGCTTCTCGAGTTCAACTGCCGTTTTGGCGATCCTGAAACTCAAGTAATATCATCGATTACACATGTTTTCACACCCGACTCGCTTAACTTGTTTTACCCATGTAGGCCATTATGCCTTTGCTCAAATCGAACCTGTACGACATCTGCGTCGCCTGCGCCAACGGTACACTCGCTGAGACGCCCATTGAGTGGCATTCCGACCGAACGGCTTGTGGCGTCGTGCTCGTCAGCGAAGGATACCCTTCGGATTACGCAAAGGGCAAAGTTATCACTGGTAAGTACTGTATTGCAGTTGTTTCTTTTTTACCGTGGAAACCGCTGAAGTGGACATCAACCTGACATGTAAAATTTGTGCACTTAAATGGGTGGGATTCAATACAAATATTTCACACGGGGCTTGTGAAACATGTATACTTATTTAATTTTCACTGTATTTAGCGTCACGGGACTTTTTGTAGAAATTTCGCCGCCTACCGACCATGCGATCGTCTTCCATGCGGGTACTGCGTCAGTCAACAATCAGCTGGTGACGAATGGAGGCCGCGTTCTTTGCGTCACAGCCGTCGGCTCCAACTTGAGCGCAGCTCGGGAAGGAGCTCTGCGGATTGCGGGACAGATTTCTTTCGAAGGGAAGTACTTCCGCGGTGACATTGGACGGCAAGTGGCCAAGTTCGTTGCGTTCTCTTGGCTCTCCTCGCTGGCGCAAATGTTTTATTTTTGCAAATTTTTGCAGCAAAGCCCAATCTGCCTTAAAGGGTGTCACTTATGCTCAGTCTGGAGTGGACATCATCGAAGGCGACCGCCTGGTGCAACGAATCAAACATATGTGTAAGGAGACGCAGAAGACGCGTTCGGGAGCGGAGAAAGATATCGGCGGTTTCGGGGCGGTGTTCGACTTGGCCGCGGCTGGGTTCACCGACCCGCTGCTCGTGCTCGGTACGGACGGTGTCGGCACCAAACTAGCTGTACGTGTTCACGCGGAACTGTGGTCACCGCTACCTCAAAGGAATGCATTGTATATTCATTTTCAGCTGCCTATGACAAGATGCTGAGCGGTTAGTTTAGCATTGTTAAAACAGCTGTGACTCGCAGTCAGCTTGTCATTGGTAGCTGTAAACAATATACGGTACATTCCTTTCAGCTGAAGGGAACCGCAGTTTCACTCTCACTTTACTTCAACTTTACGCGACCGCTTTAAGGTCGCTGACGCCGTCGGTCGCTTCGACACCGTCGGCATCGACCTCGTCGCCATGTGCGCCAACGACGTCCTCTGCCAGGGCGGCGAACCAATCGCCTTCCTCGACTACTACGTTACCGGCCGACTGGTGGCTGACCATGCGGCCAAGGTCATCGAAGGAATCGCCGCCGGGTGTATCGAGTCCGGCTGCGCCCTTGTTGGTATGCACTATTCAATTGTCAATAGATTTACAAATAATCGCACAAATATATAGGCAAAATTTCCCTATCAGTAACGAGAAAAATGATCGAAATCTTTTTACTGTAACTTTTTAATTTGATTGCCAACTTACTTACTCTTTGCTATACAAATAAAATGGGAAACGAAAGTCTTATCGCAGGTGGAGAAACCGCCGAAATGCCCGACGTCTACAAGCGACATCAGTGGGACGTAGCGGGCTTCGTGGTTGGCGCTCGCAATCGGGATTGGCCGTCGCTTCCTCGAAGCAACGAGTGAGTAGTGGTCAGCTCCCGCATTGATAAAGCAACTGTAGCGCTTCAGGATTCGTCACGGGGATGTGGTTCTCGGAATTGCGTCGTCCGGCCTGCATAGCAATGGCTTCAGTCTCGTTCGCAAAATTATCACCAACAGAGGACTGAATTTCGACGACACTGCCCCCTGGGACAGTTCCAAGCCCATTGGTAAGTCGGCAAAGTTTTTCTTTCACCAATATGGTGGTGATCGCTTTAGGAGACAGTCTGCTAACTCCAACGAAAATCTACGTCAAGTCATTGCTCAATATGATCAAGAAGGGTGAAATTAAGGCGCTGGCTCATATCACTGGCGGCGGTCTGACCGAGAACATCCCCCGTGTTCTTCCGTCTCATTGTGCCGTTCGACTGGATGCCGCCTCCTGGCAAATTCACGAGGCTAGTTACAGTAACACAAATTTCACACTTTGCCGATTCTACTTTGTGTTTCCAACGAATCTCATCGATTTCGGTTGCTAATGTCAGCTGTTTCATATTCTTAAATTGATAATAGAATTCTGAGAAATTGTCGCTCATCTATAGAATGTCCTGAAATTATGTGGTCTATAGGTCTTTAAATGGCTGCATGCTGCTGGACCCGTGGCGGCTACGGAGATGATCCGTACGTTCAACTGCGGTATTGGCATGGTTGCGATTGTCGCCGAGTCGGAGGCGCAAGCTGTTTGCAAGAAGATCGCCGACTCCGGCGAGCAAGTATTCCAAATCGGTCGCGTTGTCGACAGAAACACCGGTAGAGTATTATTTCTTATTTGTGCTGGCAATATTCGCTGTATTCAGACGGGCCGAGCGTACAAGTGGACAATCTGTCCAGCGCTCTCAGCGGAAAGTATTCCGCCACGAACGGACACAACTCTACCGCTTCAGCGAAGACCAAAGTCGGAATTCTAATCTCGGGATCCGGTATGTCACGCAGTTTTGATGTTTTGCGTATCATTGAACCAGGTGTGTGATGTTTAGGAACGAACATGAAGGCGCTGATTGAGCGTACGCTGCAAGCGGATAGCAATTGTGAGGTGGCATTGGTCATTAGCAACAAGGCGAATGCGGGCGGATTGAAAATCGCTCGTGAGAACTACCAAATCGAAACCAAAGTTCGTTTTACTGGTCAATGAAGGATTTTTCAGTACAGTGTATATCGCTTATACCTGTAAATGAGTGAGCGGCAGTTTTCGACAGTTATAAGCTATCATAGCTAAAAACAATTTTGCCCTTTACGAAATATAGGAGGCCGAAAATTCGGGACCGACCAAACGTGACCGCGTTAAGCGAATTATCATTATCAGCGATAGTGGTGTAAACGATATCTACTGTAGCTGCCGGCGGTTGAGAATGGCTGGACTAGGGTTGGGCATTGTAATAGATTAGTATTTATTTTCGATTGCAACTGCAGGTGATCGAATGCGTGGGGAAGACGAACGCGGAGCGGGAGGTGTACGAGCAGAAGATCGACGACGCGTTGAGAGCGGCCGGTGTGACGTTGATTTGTCTCGCGGGCTTCATGCGCATTCTCACGGCCTCCTTCGTGAACAAGTGGCGCGGCCGGCTGCTCAACACCCATCCCTCACTCCTCCCCACCTTCAAGGGACACGACGCAGTTCGTCAGGCTCTCGCCGCCCGTGTCCGCTTCACCGGCTGCACCGTCCACTTTGTCGAGGTACGATAGCGCTTGTGTCGAAGTAGGCTATGGTGCAGTGTCTTTCATCATAATTCGTCACCTCTGCATTCAATTTTGTCAAAATAGCGTTCTAATTAAATTCAAACATGAGGAAAGATATTGTATTTTCGAGGTTTGGTTGAACTTTGCTCCTTACTACCATCCACTCTCATTTGGACAGGTAACGTAATCGCGTCGTAAGCGGTTAATATTCTAAGAAATACTTACGCCCATGTACATGGTGTAGGCGTACTTCTATTTATGTTGTGTAGGCCACTAATTCATTAACGACGTTTTATTCAATGATGAGACGGACCAAAGGCAACAACTGTGTAGCTCAATGCCACATCCATCGGGACAGTGTTTTCCAGCAGACGTTGCTAGGGCGGCATGCAAGCTACGGTTAGATGAAACACGGGGTTTCTAGCATGATGAATCATTGCCATTTTTTTTTGTTGACGATTCGGACGTAGGCAGACAGTCCAGAGTGGAGCAAAGCGCTAAGAATTGTTTTGCTCTATGAAACGATTATGTTATTGGCCCATTGTTTCAACACTCCAACACCATCTTTTAGGCCGAGGTCGATTCGGGAGCCATCATCGAGCAGGCTCCCGTTCGCGTTGAACCACACGACACCGAAGAATCTCTCCAGGAGCGCATCAAGCTGCAAGAACATATCATCTTCCCTCAGGCCATGGAGGCCGTGGCGAGCAAACGTGTTCACTATCATGAGCTGAACGGTGGCGTGCGAGCCAATGGTCACTGTTGATTGAAATATCGATTTCACTTTTGCCATACCTAGATGACAATTTATCACATGAGTTGCATTAACGAATATATTGTGCCTACTTTGCTTACTGTTTGTTTTATTGAACGTGTTGCAGTTTTCTTATGTATGAGAATGCATAAGACTAACAATCGAATATCGAATGTCGTATACACAAGGCTGACAATCAATGATATGACTCGACGTCACTCAGCATGGTCTTGATTAAATGGATGACCGACGTTAAAGTACATTATTAATTCGGTTCTTCAT
>NIUQ01005689.1:0-10233 GCA_002796945.1 Plectus sambesii
GACCGCCGCCGCCCCCGGCTCGGGTCGTCGTCATGCCCAAATGCGAGCAACTTACGCTCACACTATTACTCGGGCCAAGATGTTTCTTTAGAGGTTGGAATATTATTACTGCTTCACGCTTTCGACTTTGCGAGTTCTCTTCGTTCTGATTGCTGCTTGATTGGTGCTTTATTATTCGACGAGTTATACTTTAACTGAGAAAATATTCGACCTGGCTTAGAAAGTATTCTATTATAAAGTAAAAAATGGCATCTATCTCTGATTGTTTATTCGTTTCACTTAGTAACGATTTTTTGCCCCATCTACGTATATAATCTTGACTGATGATTAAATGAACAGACTGATGACATCTGCTTATTTGACGGAAACCAATTTTGAAATGATTGCATATGTTTAAATCAATACAAGAGCAGTTGGACAGTATTATGAAAACATATTTGAAGCCTCTTTAATCGACACACTTAAAATTCTAACGTATTATTGCCCTCAAATTAGCTTTAATTGCATATCTCCTATTTTTCAGCACGGACGAGTGGGGTACTATTTGTGGTGGGAGTTGGGTCGTACCTGGCTTATCGGCTGTGCGTGCGGCTGTTTGGCAAGGACTTTTTCTGGGTGCTTGTCCATCAGACGCAAGATGACCTCCTTAGCAAGAGCAAAGAGGATCAATTGCATCAGTCCACTCCTGCAAAGGTTTGTTTTCTACTTGTTTTTGTTTGTTAATGTGGGCTATATTCGATATTTTAAAGGTAAGAATGCAGAGATGCAAGTGTAAATTTAAAATCACGCGATATAGCACTCTCGTAACTCTGAAATTATGATTCTTTTTCAGGGGCTCCGCCAGCGTCACTCCATGGATGACATTTACTCTTCGGTCTTGGCCGACGACGAATGCAGCAGCTCGTCTTCCTGTGATGTCGACAGTATTGGCACCCGCGAAACCTTCCTCAGTCCGGTTCGTTCACGTTTATACCTTTCTTTATTGCCAGGTTTACTTTGTCACCAGCGCATTTATACACTGTACCATTTTATTTGCGTATGGTCATTTTGCTTTGAAGAAAATTCAGCAAAGTGTCTGATTTTGACCCTAGTTCCTTGGCAGAACGAAGTTTGAACGAGTAAATTTCCGAGAGCACTTTACCTGACCCACATTGCACCTCATCATGCTCGCTTCCAAAAGATCTGTGCTGTCGCTATGCCCCTCTGACTTTTTGGTGCAGAAAATTGTGTTAGTTTAATTTATTAGGAAAGCATGTTGCAGCATTTATGGAATGCATCATATTAAATAGGTTGTTTTCAGTTTCTAGCCACTATTAGAAGAATAGTTTGGCGTTGCGTTGAGATTGCAGATGCGTTGACTAGCTTGTTCATTCTGCAAGCGATGCAGAGCGCGAGCGCAGCTGAAATATAACAAACGCAGGGCTGCATAGTCGCGGTAAATATTGAGGGAACTTGCGCGCTTCCCAACTTGCAACCGGCCAGTTTGCGCGCTTGCTGGTCTGTTCGCATTTGTTTGCACAGAGAGTCTTATTGGCGAGTGTATGTGAGCTTTGAAAAGTATCGTTTCCATTATGCAAATCTCTTGCGCGGCCTCCATTTGTTTACTTTAGCTGCTTTGCTTTGGTCTTTGAGTGTGAGAAGAGAGTGTTTGATGCTTTAGCGGGCTCTGATTTCCTCAGGGACGTTGCTTTTGATTATTCACACGGTGCAGATTTGAGGTTCAGATTCGAATCAAATAACTGCCGAAGCACTCATGCACGATTCCGTTGCACTTATAAAACAGCGCTACGATGCCTAAAGAGTGAAAATCGTGTATACCGTTTAATAGAGATTGGCGGATTTTGAACGATATAAGCGATTAATAATGTATTCAAAGCGCAGTAGAGACTTCTTGGAATTCGAGTAATTGCTAGAAATAATTCAGTGCCAGTTTTGAATTTGGCGGTTTCACACTGAAAATATAGCTTGCCTACAACATTAAATGCAAATTGCTCACGTGCATATGTCTTGATCAGTCAAATATCCCGCCCTGAATTTTGTCTTTCGTTGCAGGACGCGACGCCGAAGCGGAAAAGAACGGGGCGGATGCCTCCACCTCGCCTTCTTCGCACTCAGCCGGCATTCAGTTCGACGCCGTGCCTCAATGAAAATGACCCTGCGCCGTCTTCCGACTCTCACAACGAAAATGACGACCTGCCCAGTCGCCTCTCCACTCCACGGAGGCCAAAGAGATCTACGGTACGGTAGAATTTTTGTGTCACGGTAAAATGCGGACTTCATAGAATATATGGGAGCACAAAAAATCATCTGAAATGCTGGCTTCTCTTACGCTAGCATTAGTTTATTTTAAGCGTTGTAGCCGAGTAAGAACGATATCTTAATGCGTCTTTAATATCAGGAGCTACTGCATATTAGTACCGTTTTTTGCGGGTTCAGCCCCGATGCAGTAATGATCGAAATGTTCGGCGATTTTATTTGAGCCGACGTATCTATATTTGAGCAACTGCTAGTGCGTTGTATTTATTCAACTACGCTTTTAGATATTGTTTCTCTGCAGTCGCGCCTTTCTGAGCTATTAATATATTTTGTTGTTAGCGGAGAATGTTTTTAACGGAATAGTGATACACACAGTTCATTGAGCACCGTGCAATTAATAGATTGTTTTGCTCAATGAGTGAGAATATGTGCTCACGCTCGCTCATTTCGGTTCAGAGGTTTATCGCGGCGGGCGCTTCAAGATATTAGAGTAATAGAATATTCCACACTAATGTATTTTTACTGATTAGGGAGCCCAGTCGATCTGTACTAATTATTTGTTCTTACTTCTTAATATTCTTTTTCTCGTTAAAGCTTGCGGCCTAAAATTCATTTGTATACATTTATCAGGCCAGACTGCCAGAGTCTATAGATATTATTCTTTTCACAATCTCATAAATCTCTTAAGGAACACTGCTGTTCGGCAATTATTATTTTGCTTGTACAGTAAAATTCAGTTAAAAATTATCGGTGTAAGCGAAATACCGGTATAAACAAGTTCTACTATAAACTAATATCACTGCTTAAATTAAAATTTTCAGGGCGTTCTGCGCAAGCCGGCAGCTTCTATTGTGCTCACGCGCGACGAGGAGAACAACGAAGTGATTGCTGATAATGCTTCCGATCGGTGCAGTGAGAGGGAGGCGTCGTTGCGGCTCGTTTGGGAAGGAGAGCCGATGTGGGACGACGACGGCATGTTCGGATCTGGTCCGTTTTTTGCATTTTCTATTTGCTATCTGTTAATTATACAGCGTACTTAACAATCTCGTCACAAATAAACGTCGTTTCTTCAATAGTACGGAGAGAGTAGAGCTTTAGTCACGCTATGGTTAGGTGTAAGTGGGTGGCAATTCAATCGCCTTTTTTCAAGTTATTGAATTTTCGTGAACAATCCTTGAGAGATTCTAAGTGCCCAAGCGAGGCTCAGTGTGTTCTGTCAGCGCTTAGAAACATCGTTTAGTAGTGTTTATGTCAGTTCACACTATTTAAAGTAATAATTTGACATTATAGTTTTTTTAAAATTTCTCTAGAGTACCCTTGTAGTTCTGTATGTGTAAAAATTATTTCACTGAGGCCTTGAAATTTAGCGCTATATTTTACAGTGTATTGTCATTAATCAAAAACCGATCTTAAAGTAAAGAACAACATTCTAATATACCTCGACATATTAAATCAATGAATTATTTTTGCAGGTCACATTCACGGTCGATCGTTTCAAAGTCCGGCACCGTCCGAATTCTCGGACATGTCGGCGGCGATTCAGTTCCAATCGTTGATGGACCAGGCGAATGAGCCGGCCGTCAACTACGATCAGCTCGCCGACGACCTCACCGATATCCGGCACGAGTTCAATGCCATCGACAATGACATCACCGATCTCTACCATCGCTCGCACTTTATGCAGAACTCTAAGGTACTGTAAGAACAGTCGTTGTGAAATTCGATTTATTAGAATTCGATTATGGGGTAGAGAGATTTAATGCAAAAGCTTTTAGATATTATAAATCTAACCAGGCACCATAGTTGGCAAAGACGAGCTCGCTTTTCAGTGCTTAACCATCGTTATCCACGCTACTTTAATTATTACTAAATTTCATGCAGTAAAGAAAATAAGTAAAGTCACGTTGATTAATGTCAACGTTGTCTGCTTGAAGGAGCTGTACCGGTCGGTGGTGGTGGGCAGCAGCGACTTTGCCTCCGAGGTCGGCTCGGTTTCCAGCCTGGCCGGCCGATCGGACACCGGAAGTTTTGCCCGTTTACGCAGATCTGCGGAGCGCCGGCAGTGTCAAGGGTAGGCAATTTTTATTCACCTTGCTGTTCTTTAATAAGCGCATTCAGCCTTTTTATAATCATTGAATGGAGTGTTTTAGTTAATATTAAGCGTTATATTTCCTAATTACTTTGCTTGATGTCAGTAGCTGTGGTTTTTACAGGATCTTTCATTTTAATTTGTCAATTTTGCAGTCAATTTCGTCATCTCTGCATTTAATTTTAATGTAAGCTTGAAGAAATTGGCTCACGAAGTATGATGACAATACGCAAAAATAAAAATTATATTATTTACCTTAATAACTTGAAACCTAAATCTTAAAAACTCTACTTGTCTTCAAGATATTAAACTACGCTGTGAAGCGCACCAAACGCATAAATTCCAGCACCACTCCCATTGTTTCAGTCTGCTGGACCTAGCGAAGATGAGCCGCCAGCCACTACAGCAAGACGACTCGCTATTGGAGAGCTCGCTGGACACGTCCGACTTCACCAGCCCCATGACGGACAGCTCTGGTGGCATGACGTCATCTTCGTCGAAACGACCGTCGAGTATTCACCGCTCCATGATGGACTCCGCCATCGGCACTGATTTCGTCTCCAGCGATGATGAACAGTCCGCCGCACTGTCTGTTGGCGACGGCAAGTTTAGGTAGGAATGTTTAACGAATGTCATTCATGTTGATTCAGCGATTATAGAGAGATATCAATTTCACTTTAATATGAGCGCTTTACATACCAACAATATCGTTTTTTGTACTAAATCAATATTGAAAATGCCTTTTACCTTGAGAACACTCTTTTTTAATAGGGAAATGTCCTGTTTTATTTGAAATAAAACGCAAATTTAATAAAATTATTTTTGTGTTAGTCATATAGATTCATACGAGTTGAATGACAAAAGAAACTTTGCTTCAGAGTACGATCGGATAGTAGGCATATTGCAAGCGCCTCGTTGCTCTCGCCGCTCGAACAGTCGCCCGATCACGTGTCCATCGCGCCATCTGAGCGCAGTATGGAATGGTATGACGAAGAGTTCAGCGGTCATCTTCCTGTCATTGGTGAAGACGGTGATTTCAATGAGGTATTTTAGTTATTTTACTTCTATGTAGAAGAAGAGCGTTTAAAGTTCACATCGAAATAGTATTCTTTTTGAGAGGGCGACTATGAACGGATTTTGAGCAAAGATTGTAGAAATTTTCGTCAGAGAAGTCGAAAGAGAGGAGTAAATCAGTGAATCGTTCTAATAGTTCATATCATAGTTTTATACTATGTATTGCACCTATAAATCAAGAATTGATAATGATTCTTGGGGAAAAATGGTGTCTAGCCACGAAATAAAACTAATTAAGGCTACGCGCGAAGGACTCCCTATCTTCGTGATCGAAAATTTATGAGACTTTTCACAGCTCTCGACCGATTAAATAGCTTGCAACTTTTAATAAATTTTAGCTATTATTGGAGTTTGCAAGCTCTTGGCGTGCAAATTTTAACTGCGCACTTGGAATGATTCTATCGAACGTTAGACAGCGAAAGTTTACTTCTCATTCACGAATTTTTTGTCTAAATACAGTGGAAGTAGGTAAATGAAACTAAAATTACTCTTTTACTCCTCTCTTTTGCTTAGTTAGCGGCCGCTTATCTAACCATGTAACCTTCCGCAATAATTCCCTTTCTATGCATCGCTGATTGCAGGGGGATTTGGACATTGGTGGTCTGATGTTGGCGGCTTGCCAGCGACTACCAAGTACGTCAGCAAGTTCCGTTTCCCATTCTATGACGTCATCACATCGGCGAGTTGTCGCAAGCGGTGGAGGAAGCATTAGCAGCCAGGTGGGTGATTCTTTTAGTTATTAGTGGTTCTGACACATTGAAGTTTATTTTTATAGGTATTTTGGGGACCGGCCAAATTTGCCGGTGAAAGTTAAATATTTATATAAGCGAAATTTTTCACTGAGTAACGGCAAAACAGTCTTTCCTGAGACTTTCCTTGACGTGCTGCGTGTTAAAGATAGGCTAAATTTGGCGTTCTACGGTATTCGGTCTCGACGCTCGTTACTGATCGAAAAATGTTCCCTATAAACGAATTTCACTCTATGCAATAACGAGAGTCATTGGCCATACACAACTGATCAGTCACTACATTCGTGCCTCTGTACATCATAATCGCATCTTTAGTTATGCAAAATTGTGAAGACACAGTGGCTGACGACAATTTGTTTAGTCAGTCGCTTGGTTTTAAATTTGTTCGTCGAGCGGTTGTGTCTCGACCCGCTCTCTTGTATTAGTGAATTGTTAAGAAGTTGGTTGCTGAATGAGCATACCTCGTTGAGCGCCAACCGCTCTGATCTCCTAAAATAAAGTAAAAAACAACATGAAACGTAAAGTGTTCAGTTGCCGTCCATTTCCATATATTGTGCGCTTTCGATTCTACCTCCTCGTTTCCTTTCAGTACCCAAAGTATTTAGATTTATACCTTCATCGTAGGAAAAATATTGCAAAGGAATGCAGACAGAACAAATTATAGCAGTGATAGCAATTCTCTCTCTCGATTTCAGAGCGCATCGTTGGACCGTCGAAGATCGAACGAGAGACTACTTGTTGGTCCTCCGAAGTCAACACGCGATTTGATGGTCTACGCTAGGGAGAAATTTTCCAACGATCCTGCACTTATAAAGGTAAGTGTTTCTTGCGCATTCCAAAGAAGAGATCAAATCGGTGTAATGTTACCAAAGTTAATGGTTCAAGTCATAAATCTAATCCCTTTTTGGAATTACGATATTTTCTCTGCCACGCTCATGGTAGATATCGTGCTCTTTCCTCCATTGAGAAGCGATAGACTACAGCAGACGCATACTGTATCCATTCATTTGCCAACACTTCTTGCCCCATGTTTACTTGGACTTGTTGACACCTATTTTTGGATGATCCAAAAGCGGTACTCTTTATACCTCTTATGGAACAGATAAAATGCATCAATCTACTTTCTCAAGGACATAGGCTCATTTGCGCATTTTCATTTCCTTTTCAAATTCGGTTGGACAACGTTCATTCAACTAGGTGCATATAAACAGATCTTCAATGGTCGCTGCCCATCGGATATGAGCATTATATAGCTCTCTGTTGTATGGCAGGTTCTAATTTCGGATTGTGGTCATTAAATGACATTAGCACCGGAGAATCTTAGACGCATCTTAATCTCTACTCTTTAATTAAGTGCTATTTTTTGCCTCGTGTGTCTTCAATACCGTACTCTTTCTGTATCATTAAGCGATATTGCTTCATTTTCGATTGTATTTCTTCAATTCTTCACACTCTAATATTTCTCTTTGGCGGTTTGGAGTATCGGAGTTTCTCGGAAACACTCCCCTGTAACAAATCTGCAAATCAGTCGTTTCTGATGACTCTATTTCATCACACATGACGCCATTTATTGAAGCGCTGCGATTTCTTTCGAAAAAACTTGCATTGTCTTAAAGCTACATCTCAGGAAATTGTCACCGCGTCTCGAAAATGGANCACATGACGCCATTTATTGAAGCGCTGCGATTTCTTTCGAAAAAACTTGCATTGTCTTAAAGCTACTTCTCAGGAAATTGTCACCGCGTCTCGAAAACAGACGAGGGGGGAAGGGTAGTTTTTGAGATAATCCGGTGCCAGTCGGTGAAAGAAAGAGTACAGCAGCATAGGCACGCACTGCGGTCATAAGAAGTAGCATTGAGCATGAGCATTGTGGCGCGTTTGATTATGCGCTGTAATTCTTAATTAAACTCAGTCGACTTCAAACGCAGTCTTGCTTAACATTTTTATATAGATCTCTTTTCAGTCTACTTGCAATATTCATGAACACTGTATTTGTATCCCTAAAGTGAACATAGCTTGATATGCAGAGAAACACTTGTGTCAATGAGCAAACTGAGGAAATATTTAAGCTAAGCAGTTGATTGCCAGAAGTCAATCGAATGGCATTTCTTATTATTACTGAATTTGGANTGGAATTCATTCGTTGAGTGAAAAGTCCAAAAAAATCTCGCTTGCCCACCCATCTACGTCCGATTGTCGTCATGTCATTGTGAGATGTGCTCGCAATGTTTGTGAGGGAACAATGCGTACCAAGGAGCACCACTCGAGGGTGTGAATGGTCAACAACGATCAAGTTGTCTGTTTGTCAGTACGACAGCGCGTTCGTCACCGTCTGCCGTTTGTCACCAGACAGCAGACTAGGGGGCGTTTTGTTTGTGTCGTCTCGACAAGGCACGGTAGGCCGGAGGATGAAGGTCACGACCGCTAATTAATCATAACGACTTCCGGGGAGCAAATGACGTTATTTTTAGCAGTGGCGCGCGTCAAAGATCGTATAGGTGTCGTGTGTGAAGGTAGGGCAATTTGTATCGGGGGATCAAAGGAGTCCGGAGAAGTGGGCACCTCCGGAAGAAGGCAAAAGTTGCTTTTTCCTTATTCCTTCAGCGCATAAGGGCGCGTTTAGCCTTGCAAAATGCTGAATCTGGAAAACAAGAATTGCTGCACTTTTCCCTATTCTACCGTACCGTATCTGCATCTCTTTGGTTAGCGAATCAAAAATCAGCAGTGAATCACTTCTCCTTATTTGCAACAATATCCTTTTCTACACAATCAAATTACCCCTTCAATATGAATGTAGCATGTTTTTAAGTTGAAACAATGGATTAAGCAAATTTCTATCAAAATCCGAGCCTGTTTATTCGGTCGATGTTTATTCGAAGCTCTTATTGTCTTCTTCGTACCCGCCGCTGTTTTGCCCTGCCTCTGTTTCGTCCTTTGAACCCTATTAGAGAAGCTAGATTGGTGACTGATGTGTTTTCGCAGACGTAAAGTTCAGTGGAATGAAATTGAGCTAGAAAAAGGTCTTGTTCAATAGGAAGCTATTAATTTCCCCATCGATCATAAATAGCTCGTATTTTCGCATTTTCCCACTGACCTCATTTGAAAGCGGATGTGTTTGCCTACATTTAGACGAAAGGCATACTTCAATTCACAGGTCAAATTGTTAGCCCTGTTTTGGATGCAGAATAATTGCATCTAAATATGATCAGAAAATCTTTAATTATTTTTTATGTATTTGTGCTATTAATAGATCGACTACAAATTTCTGAAAAGAGAACTGAACGTAAACAATGTTTATTTTCATATAAAGCATCTTTAAATAAATGTTTTACGTTGAAAGCAGCAGTGTGTACGGTTTCCGCAAACTTTGAGCTCATCGGTTAAATAACAAGATCTCGTCACAATGCAATAGCGTGAAGCTATCATTAGCTTCGCAATGCACAGTCGCTGTCGTCGACTATCGCACAAGAATCACCAGTTTTTGTTGCAGTACCGTTCCTTTTTCAAGACAGATCGCACTAAATCCCTTCGTAACTCAGAATATCACCTATAACTTACACAAAATGGGTGCAATTTCAACTGCTTTCTACGATATTCTGAATATTTATATCGAAATTTATCTCAGTAGCATGATTTGTGGCTAATATATTTACAAAAATCAATTATCTGAGTAATTTTCAGTAAATTCTTCAGCAGGAGCAAACATGTAATATCCTATAGATATCCTAACTGCAGCCGCCATTAAGTGATTGGTCTGTCGTTCTATTAGAAAAATTGCTTTAGATATTTTAGCTCAGCAGGGTGAATTGGGTGAGATAGTCTTCTTAAGATATCCCCACTCGTGCGATATTCTTATTTAAGTCTTCACGTTTCACAAATAGCGACTCTGCTGTAAAGAAAAGCATGTCCCTTCGTGCGTCATCACAATGTAACGACTGTAATTGGAAAATGCTGCGCATTATGGTTGCGTCAGTGTTTCTGTCTCATCGCATCTGTTGAACAATTCGTTTATCCGGTCTGTTGAAGAGAGACAAATCTTCTACTTCTTGAGCAGTATCGCTGTCT
>NIUQ01005690.1:0-10176 GCA_002796945.1 Plectus sambesii
TTAGTTTTCCTGATCTTCACGGACACGACGGAAAAGCAAATTTGCGCGGATGGCGGAATGTCAGGAACGAAGAAGTCGTACTCGATCCACGACTGAAAATAGGGGCAGTTCGAAGAGGGAAATAGGTCTGCTAAGCCATCAAAAGACTTACGTCCGACCACCTTGGATTCGACGGCGTCACCTTCTTCGAGTCGCGACTTATGATCATATCCGGACCGTGGAAAATAGCCGCCTTCACATAAATCTAAATAACGACCACATTGCAATGCATCGATTGTAAGGCGTCGAAGAGAGGTGATAAATTCTGGTATTTTTTTCGAGAATGCTTTCTTTCTGGTATTAATTCGCAATTGCGAACGGAGATCAAAATCTGCAGAGATGCACCCCTGAGATCATTTAGCCCTAATTCCACAGTTGTGACTCACTACGGACGCGGGCGAACCTTGCAAAAACGTGAGTAGTTAAAACTTTTTCAAATACTCGAAAAAATTCCCGGAATACTGCCAACAGCTGACTGCGTATGACGCCATTAATCACACAACCAGGAACTGAGATTGTTTTTCGCACGCACAGTTACTTCTATAGAATTGCGTCGGTGTTAGTGTTAGTGTTAACTACAGGAAATGACGTTAGCAATGCTCGACTTAGCAGTTTGCAAAAATAGCAGGATGTTATCACAACCCCATTCGACAATTAATCGAAATGCGATCAAAGTCCAATGCGAAAACATGAACGAACCAGGTCGACATCTGTGACGTTGATGTGTGACGCGCTGTGTATACGAACTTTGAACATGTCCTGGTTCTTCCACAATGAGCTCGCCTGGGGCAAATTGAATTCATCGTCTTGCGTACCGCCACGCGCTCGAATCCAACTCGGCTGAAGAGAGAGAGGCGGCGTAATGCGCAAACAACAACGATTTAGTGGTACGTACGGGAATGAGTTCCCATGTAACCGCCGTCTCTTTCAATACCGCTTCGCGCGACATCATCATCAACAAAGGCGTCGTCTTCTTCTCCAAGCATGACCGAATGTACTGAAAGTACGACTTGAGCGCGAGCACACAAAACAACATTAAACTAAACATTCCAACGGTCACTGTCCCAATACACCTCTGCAAACAGTCCCCCATGCTTTGACTGTGTCATTGGTCGCGTAGCATTGTTAATGATCAGTCGCAAATTTCGCTGCATTAATTTGCTTAATGGATCGGCAATGCAATTGTATTCTAAACTGTTGATAGGCTATGTAGTTCTTAATTTAACTTTGAGACGGCGCTGTGCATTGTTACGCGCTACTTCCTTTCACGAAATGATTGCGTCACTAATCCATTGTAAGGATGCGGGAAAATGCAAAAAAGACAGGAGGACTCATCGCATATTGCAAACACGCAACATAAGGTTTCGTTGCACGCAATGAGGTGGTCTATGCTCACTTAAAAGTGCACGCTTTGCAAATCAAATTTGACATTTTCCAAATTAAATCGCATATTTTCAAAAGCACCCTAAAAATTTATTGAACTTAAAAGAATTTTGATTTGAACAGTGTGCTATTTAAAGTAAAAATGGTAAATTTAAGCCCGTAAGAATAGGAGAGAGGGTGCAGAAATGGATCCATAAAAATGAAATGGGTGAGATAGAAGGGGGAAGTAGAAATGCAAAAGAAACGTACGCGAAATCGGCATAGAGGGACGGCGTTAGTCAAGTAGAGGCGAAGTCCGACGGCCTTGAGAACGTACTGGGAGGAGCACTGTTGCATCAAATCGGCAGAGACGGGATGGGCGCGCTGGTAGCGCCCCTTCAACGCCAAGCGCAACAAATCGTCCGGTGTCGTCGTTTTTAAGTCGCATTTGATGGTCATCTTCTGTCCGCCCTCCTTTGCGCCCACATTATGCGCGCTTTTCATCCACACCGCGATTAGACAGTCTGCAAACCATTCCCAAATAACAATCGTCTCGGCAGTATTTTTTCAAAAGTTTCTTCTTCAGTAACAATGATGTGATAGAATGAATTACATTGTTATATTGTATGCTTACGATAACAGTAACAAATGGCCAAAACGTTAAAAAAATATTGTATGTATTCGTCACTGTTCCTCATGGCGTCTCGCCAGAAGACAAGAACAATCAAATATCGCGAGAGCAAATGTTCACTGCAAGACGCAAACTTCCTTTTCGCCTACCTGGCGAGAAAAGCGGGAAAAAAACAAAAAGTGAAAAAAGTAGAAAAGACGAACCGGAGGTGGAGGGGAGGGGGTAGCTGTCAGAAGTGAGATCCTCGGGGAATGCGTACATGTCGGCATTGGTCTCGGGATTCCGTCGTTCCTTCACGCTGCTCTCCACGATGCGATACAACTGCAGACGGGCTGCTTCAGTCTCGCTGTTCAACCCATGCTCTACTTCGCTCAACGGATGGCCGATCGCCACGCCTGCAATAAGCTTCGTGCTTAGTCTCATGTCAGTGTAATATAGTTTTTCAATCTGCCTCGTATTGATGTTTAGGCATCTCCACAATTTTTTCAGTAAAGCACCATGTCTACGTTCTATCCTCCACACCACAACAACGTGCGTAGGTGAGTCTTTACACATGTCGCGAAAATAATCAATAATTCGCATGGCCCCTTGATATATTATGGACTATCTGCACTTTACTAAGGACAATTTTCAAGTCGAATCAATATGGACAATGTCTTCTCCTTGAATTGTAAAGTGCTTTCATTACAGCGGATATGCTATATACGGCAACGCGTGGGGCTGTGCAATTATTGTCTTCCGCTACACACAAAAAGATTTCGCACACATCCTTAGTTCTAATTCGTAAGCGCATGGCGAAAAAAGATCAATTTGCACGACTCATAGGAAACAATATAAAGAGTAAAAGGTGGGGACCGTGCAAATAATCGACTATTTTCGCGACGCGCTGGCGAATACGCCCACTCGTCCCCTACTGACGGGGCAGAGCAACGCATGCGCGGCGCGTGTTGTCGCGCCGTGTGTAGGATAGTCGCGATCAATGGATATATTTGTGTGGCAAGTGCGTCAATAACATTGTGTCGACTGACTCAGCATGCGGCTGTTTTCAAATAAACCGAACAGGGAAGGATGGAAAGGTGGCGGGTAGTTTGTTGGCTGCTCAACAGCATGTGTTCGACGCTTGTTAGTTATGCGAAAACAGATACCACGGGCGTCATCACGCGACGCCCATGCTGTGACACGTGAACGAACCCGCCTGAGCAACTGACATATACAAACACAAAGTGACTTTATTTTCGATAGTATTTACAATAACGAGATCTGACCGATTTGGCGGCATATACACTACTATTTACAAGTCTCGAAGTGATACGATCCGGTCCTCCCGAGTGAAAGACGGCGTAGGGGATGGCTGCGACTCGGCGAATATGACGGCGATTAGATCGGAGGCTGGTCAGTCGACTTGCATGCGATTGACGCCCAAAATAAACACAAGGTCCATTACCAATGTCGTGGGCCAGTTGCTTCTCTTCACGATTGCCTTCTGGCTCGACCAACCGCAACACCGGCACGAACAGGCGGAGAGAGTCGATTGTCCGCGATTCGTCGTAGAACTCCTCCTTCTCGCCGCTCAACGCGACGGTGTAGAAAATGTAGTCGGTCGGTGCAAGCAGGCGGTCGTACAATGGATACCTGAAGCACATTTCAAGCGTTAAAATCGCGGCGAAAATACAAAGGGAAAAAGAATAAAAGTACTTTTTGGCTTCGACGAACAAGTCGACTTTCAGGGCGGCTAATGTGCGATCGGTAGGGCAATTTACAGGAATGAGTAGTCCGTTCGGCATTAGCAGAT
Organism: Plectus sambesii; assembly: GCA_002796945.1. Taxonomy (NCBI): domain Eukaryota; kingdom Metazoa; phylum Nematoda; class Chromadorea; order Plectida; family Plectidae; genus Plectus; species Plectus sambesii. The sequence goes on from NIUQ01005690.1 coordinate 3,825, forward strand.
CCATGTTGATCACACCTCCCAGGGTTGCTGGCTCGTTGTGCCATACTTCTCCCGACCCAGACCCCGACGGGAGCGGCGTCGGTGTCATCTTTCTCCGCGATTCACTTGGCAAAATGTCTGCAACAATGAAGCTCATCACAACCGAGAACTACATATACGCTTTGTCCGCGCTGACAACACGCACAATAACGTTGAGCTCGCTCAAATCCTATCATCGCCGGCTCTCATTGGCTATCCGCACGCGTGACACTAACGAACAGGAAGTTTCAATATAGACTGATGTACATCACTAGGAAGTTCGCTTCGCATCACCTCCGATCAATGTATAGAAGATGGGCCAGAATAACAGGTGAGCAAATAGACGCGAACACAGTGAATGACCATATAGAGCGAGAATCTGACTAAATAGCGATAGAAAGGTATAGTTGGCAAAAACGTCGTTGTCGTAAACAACGCCTATAGCGACTAAACTAGAGAGACAGACGTCAAACAGCGTGCGCGTGGACCGATACGAAAACTCCGCTCCGTCGGACTCGACCCCTTCCTTGCAAAACATCATAACATAGTGACGATGTTTGTTGCACTCATTCAGGCACGCTGAGATAGTAGGCGTAATCCGCGCCAAATGCGAACCGTCACCGTTGGATTGCTCTCAACGCAAGGAGCAAAGTTCAGGGTGTGCCATAACACACCCTCTTTTATCTTAATTCGCCACTCTTGCATACATGTTTATTATCAACCTTGCATTCAATTTCGTCAAAGTAGCGTCGTCACGCAAGAATGACGAAACAGAATGCAAGGGTGACGAAATGGAATGCAAGAGTGGCGAATAGGGATGGAAGAGGGCGTCATACTCCGCCTTTGGCACTATAATAACTCAATTTCCGAAGACCTAGCCTGAAGAACAGAATTTTATGCTCTTTCGAACAACATATATCACTCACACGCACGACGCCTAGAAGTCATTTGTAGAGGGGTGGGGTTGCCCGTTATTAAGTTACACCCTGATAAAAAGGGAACGAGGCTGCTGAGCGCTACCTTGGTCAACTGAAAAAGTGACTTTGAATTGCGCCTTCTCTGGCAGAACATTTATACTCGCCGTTTAGTTCGTCAAAACAACTTTATACGCAATAGTCGAGACTGCAAATCCAGTCCACTGCACAAAGGCGAAACAGCGACAATAACAACAGCGGCAAATCGATGAAAGGTGTCAATCGATGAAAAGATTTACAGAGTGAGAGTGCAAGACAAGTTCAATAAAAGGACAACGCTATGCGGAAATCACCGCTGGTAAGGGTTGGAAGCGGCTGCGGCCTTTGTCGTCTGACGAGAGGGAGGAATGGCCTTGCCACCGCCCGAGGGCTGCATGGGTTGGGACTGATTCGGTCGCAACTGTTCGCCGTTCATGATGGCCTTGACAAGCTGCCTCGTGTCCATGTCGTTATACGTCTTCGTTTCCTGATCTGAAAGTCCATCTCACTATCAACCCTTCCTCATTCAACCTCCACTCACTCTTCTCCGAACTCTGCCTGCTCGATTCCGTCAACTGGCCTATCAACGAGTCGATATGCTTGTTCAGCGTTTGAATTTGTTTCTGAAATAAATGCGTCCAATTAATTCACTACTACAGCAGTGTTGAAAAAGTCAGAATCAGTGCGATATATTTATTATTATTATTGTCAAAAACTAATTTCTGTCTCCGACCCAGACAGGTCATCGCATTAAAATCAACGTCTGACCTTCAGTTCAAAATATTATCGTCGTTTACGATCTGACCTTGAAATTAACTTCCGACTCTCACGTGTGAGTCAGACGTGTAAATTATGACGACAAAACAACCACTGTACTATGCAGCCGATGCGGAAATAAAGGTGCGAACCTGACAAGTTTCGAACTGCTTTTGCGTTTTTTCATTAAGTATCGCTTTTTCGTCGTTTTCAATCTCTGTGTCAGGCTTAGTCCGCAAATACTCGGGCAGCACATCGTGGTTCCAACTAGCAACGCGTCCTTCTGTCGTTTGCTGAAGCTCATTAGTGCTATTATTATCGCTGTAAAATTGTGCTGTAATTAAGCTCGCATCACAGCTGCTGACTCGTTAATCAGCGCTCCAAGAATTCTACAGCAAATTAATTGAAGCACTCTGTCAGGGGTTTGTGCTACCATTGACAATTTAACGTTGCAATTTGCTGTGATAAACTAACGGCAACTGTCAAGGAAATACACCACCATTGATCATAATTCTTCACTTTGCATCATATTTTGTCAACATTCAATACAATTTCGTCATGTCGGCATTCATTCAATTCGATCGCTGGATTGAAATTGAACGTGACTGCGAAATGGAATGCAAGAATGACGAATTATGATTGGCAGTATATTTAATGAGAAAGCGCGAATGACATCATAAACCCGGCGAACTTGGACTGAGATCAAAAAAGTTCAAAAATCAAAACAGATCAAAAAGTACTTCGCCAAACAATCTAAAATAATGAACACAACTTTCAATTCAAGCGTTTTCTGAAAAAGTGCATTAGTAATTCGTACAATCGAAATGAAAGTTCAAATTTGAAACAGACATTTTAGTAGGCGAACAGCTGCGACACAGACTATTCGTACCTGGAGGGCGGGATCGATGTCGAGAGAAAGACGAGACGGCACGACCAAATGAGATTTGAGAAGAATACCATAGTCGTCTTTGCCGACGGTTGGCAGACCGGATCGACGCAAAGTGTTCTGTAGCTGAGTCATGTCATTCGCCAAAGTGGCAAACTTGTCCAGCATTTCTGGCCTGTAATTCGAATGAGCGCGACATAACTTGCTTTTAACTGTCGTCCAACTTACCAGCGCACTTTATCTTGAAAATCGAGCATGTACAACAACTGCTGAATGGTCTGCTTAATATCAGTTGCTTTCTGTTCTAAATGAAGTATCGCTTGCGAGACCACGCCGTCCGACCGTTCCGATTGCATTTTTCCTGCGAGGATGAGATTGAACAAATGATTGACATAATACATACAACCAAAAATAGAGCGCTCTCGACTCGCATGCGAACAAACGCTTCGTTCCAACGACTCTCGTCTCAAGAAAGTATTTTTATTTGATACAAAACGCATGCAAGTGATAATGCCAATAAACAAAGCCGCAGAATGTACAATTCAAGTGCCATTTCTTTGGTTCATTTCTTTAGCACCGACTTCATGACTTTTTCGCGCGCTCTTAGTCGGGCGTCGTCAGTTTGCTTGAGCAGTGCTTCGGCGTTGAAGTCGATTGGAATGAGATTGCGGTACTGGTCGTCAGTCACGTTGACAGCGGAACATGCCTGAAACGATTGCAAACTGCTTCCTTTCTAAATGTTAAACGGAACTGCGGTCATTTTAAGCCGAGAGTAATCTACCGTATCTTGTTTTCAGTTACCGATGATGAGCTGGTTGCGAATTACATGTGTTTACACTATAATCAGCTCTCCGCTAAGCAGCTTGTCATAGGAAGTCGAAAACAAATTTGATTGATTACTTTCGACTACATATGACCGCAGCGTTCGTTTATAAATAGCGACGATGCATGATACGGTTTAAAGCTGCTGTTAATTACCGTTCGTCGCATTAAAATGACATCAGTCTTAATTAAATATGTGATAATCAGTACAAGGAAGTGAATAATCCCCTCCTCTTTCCCAAGGCGTCCAAATCAATTATTACCGCAGTGCTCTCACATTATAAATCAGGGACATAACAAGTCCTCAAGCTCCCTTTCTCTATCATTAAAAGTAATGGGTTCAGTTCCTCAATGACAAATCTTCTCGAAGCATCTTCAAGCAACAGAGTACAAAACAAGAAATCATCAAACGACAGAACTGGCTAAAATCAGGGGCGCTTTCCGATCGAAAAATGAAATGATCACGCAATATATTTGCATTTACTTCAACGAACCTTCTTCAGGGCCTCGGCATCGAACTGCTCTTTGTGTTGCTGCATCTGGCGATCTGTAAGTCGCGACAAATCGATCGCTTCAGTTTCAGCTATTCTGCTGATAATCTGCTGATGGGAAGCCAGCGCGTCTGCCATTCCGCCGTCGGAAGTCGTCGAATCGTCGAACTGCAGCGACGTCGGTGGCGCCAACCCTCCGAATCGACTGCTCACAGACGTCGAAGCTGCCATCGGCGTCATATCGCCGTAATCGAGGGGCAATGGGTCTGGCTTGCTTCGTCTTGGGCGCAGATACGCTAGGTCCATTGTTTTGCTTCGCTGAAAGAAACATTTCTGCTGATGAATGCGTTTAGGCACTTATGCAGAACTAGGTCTTAAAATCAGCCGTTTCGATGTGAATAAGCGTGAATATATGATAAAAATTGAACTGAGTGATTTTGGAACCATTCTACAGGAGTACCAGCATTTAATACGGTCAAATATTGCAGTTAAAAAATCCGATAAATATACGGTTTGCAATGCAATAATTACAGGATAATGTATATCGTCTTGTTTAAAAGTAATTTATTTCACATCATTCTTTTACACATATATATATAGCGAAGATTGTCATCCTGAACTGTCCAGGATTTTTAGGATCGACTAGAGTTAACACGAAACGTGAAAGGTTGTTTATGTTCCGCTATAATTATCTTGAACACAGATTGACGTCAATCTGCATCCATGATAATTGATCGAGCATAAAGCGACATGTACATTTCGCTTCGACCCTAATAAACCCTCTAATGGGATGAAAAACACAAATAAAAGCTTCCGTTTTGACTCGAGTAAGGTAAACAACTATGGCACTAGTTGTATTTGGAGTAGCGACAAATCACCATGGCAGCGAGTGACTAATCATCGTCATACCTATTCAATGCCGTTTATTTAACAAATCCAAATGCTTATCGCAATTCAACACACGACAGTCGGCCACGCCGTAAAACAATTGATAGCAAAGATTGCGGTAGAAGGCGATACGTGAGTCGGTAATCATAACTGTCCTCCAGATGATCACTCGTAAAAATTGCCGGAAAATGAGAAAATATTCTCCTCTTCCTTGATACACTTCCTGGAAGCCCTTTATCATACGGTACGTGGATGCGCCGTCAAGGATTATCTCAACCACATCCCATACACTCAGTGCAACATTCGGTCGGCACCAGTTCCGTATTGGCCTCATCTTCCATTGACGCTTAAAATTAAATCTGCAAATACACCTATGCAATTCTGTTGTGTGCACTATTTGATGGAAATATCAGCAAAGCGCGTAAATGCAGTCAGCTTTTTGATCAGTAAAATGATGACTCATACGTAGTTGCCGGGTTAAGAACCTCAAGTATCGCTTTCTCTAGCAAAACAGCAGCATATTTTGCAAAGAATCACAATCCTGATTTATAAGCGTAATGTTTGATGAAATAGTGAGCTGTGAATTTACTGAGCGCTCCATCCCCTTCATTCCTTACTTTAGTCCTTACAAATGAAAAAATCGTGATTATATAAGCTAAAATCAAGAGTGAACGATTGACGAAGAACGAACTTGCAAGTTTGGCATTGATTCCTTTTAACAGTCTTGAACCATTCTTCCAAACATCTGCGGTGAACCCACTGCATTGAGCCGGAACAGAGGCAAGGACTGAGCCATTCGTCGTCTGCATTTCTCATTAAAGCTTCAGGGTCAGCATCAATAAAATCTTCATCCTCTTCGTCGAAGCAAAATCGACACATTCTTTTGCCGGCCGCATAGTCTGCTGGATCTGAAAAAGATGACACTAAGAGACAAATCTTCATCAGTGAGTGACCCATTTTTACTTTAAAATGTCTGAAATAAATACCTGAACTCGGATGGCTGACTGCAGATGTCTTTTTTGTCAGCCAATTGGTGATAAACTTCCCAAGCTCAGGAATAAATGGATCGATCATTTTCTTCTCATCATAGATACATCTGAAAGGAACGTTCAATTGATGACAGAGGAATCAAAACATGCCAAGAAAAGGGATAAATTTATGTTGAAAATCTATTTTAAGAAATTTGAAATAGAAAAGCATAAACAAGCTGACGACTTGTGCACCGTAATTCTCAGTTGTGTGTGTCCCTGAATTGAAAGGTGACCCTATGGTTTCAAGATCACACCGGGCGATACGACCGACGTCCAGAAAGGGATCAGAAGATTTTTCAGCTCTCCTCTTCGATTCGTAGTGAATGAGAATTGAAGAGGAGGAAGAGAGATGAAGCGAGGAAGCGTAGCGGTTGATGTGACGCCGTCAGACGGACCTGCAGACGGGACAGAAGATTTGAGTGGTTCGGCAGGCGATGAATTGTCGCTGGCAGACGAATCGGGCGATAGTCACGAGATTGAAGCGAAGAGGGCGAAGACAAAGTCAGT
>NIUQ01005691.1:0-10194 GCA_002796945.1 Plectus sambesii
AAGCAGACAAAATGATCATTGAAAAGCAAGGGAAAAATGATTTACGCTTTTTTACCCGATTTGAAAATGTGCACTTTTGGCCGACTTTGGCGTACTGTAGCTCCTACAGTAATTGAGCGACGGAAATGGATTTCTGATATGTTGTAGAGGGGTGCACGCTGAGTAAAATGAGCTATAGCACAGCTCCTAACTCCACCTGGGTGCAAAATGGCGACCGTTTTCCCACAGAGCTCTCCAGCTCGCTGTTTTTGGTGTTTTTAGGGGTGCCCCGGGCCCCCAAGGGGGCGGATCCAAAAAATAACTCCACCAATCGAAAGTTTAGGCCACGGGCAATCCAACGGTGTATTCGGTCTGGCCTAATTTTTATTCTCCGCAAAATGCGAACCAACTATCACTTTTTTTGAGCCACCCTGTATTTGAAGCCCGAAGTGCGACGATTTAAGTTTTATCGAAAAGTCCAGCATTTATGTCTCCTTTACTTTTAAAAATTGGACCATTAACCTCTTTGAAAATGCACCTCGTTAGTTGCCATGCCCTTTTCTTTTGAGTGTCAACTTTGCTTAGGACAGAGGACAATTATCAGCACCCAAAAAGAGGATGCAGTAAATATAATGTCGAAAAATTTTACTGTTTTCGAGGGGGTGATTTTGATGGTGAGATTGGACGAGTCAGCATCCACAAAACACGCATAATTTCAGTACGGCATTAAATTCACGACATTCAACAACACTGCGGTCGCTGTTCTGGTGCCGCTGGGATATTTGATATTGTGGCTGGTTATTCGACGAAGGAAATCAAAGTCGGAATTTCTGATTCAAACCTCACAGGCTGAGCAACGTCTCCAAGTGCAGGCCATTCTTATTTGCGTACTCACGTGCACGGCGTCACTCTTCTACTATTTGGCACCGAAATTCACCAGCAATGTCGTCGTTTTCCAAGTACTTCACGTTATATGGATCTCTTCAAACGGTTAGCTTAATTATTTATGTTAGCGCATGCGTAAAGTCGCAGATATTGCTTACTTCCGCCGCAGTTTGCCGCAAGATGTGCGAATGCAAATGAAAGCGCTCCCTGCAATGTTTCGTTAAACTGGCTTTATATACCACATATAAACTTACGACGCTCGCAGGATATCACTATGGCGTCAGTGATTTATCATATATTCGCATTTCAGTTGCCTCGAAAGAGACACTTTCAGAGGCAAATTTGAAAAATCTAAGAGAAAAAAGATCTCTTTCAGGTTGCAATGGACTGATATATCTATCGCTCAACAGAACTATTCGTAGCAAAGTGATCAGAATGTTTAGAGGAGAGGAAGAAAAGAGCTGTAGCCGGTCAGACATGATCCCTTTAAAAGGAAGAAGTTCTGCCTCACCGTCCTGTGTTCATGATGCGCTAACGTCCAACTCACTATAATAATGATTGAGAATAATTATTTTTGTGTCACCTTTGAACTTAATTTTTATCTTTGTCTGACTGCTTGATGAGAACAAATATTTGCATATCTCGACATCAGACGCAGAGAAAGAGCACTGCTTGATGTATAAGCATAGCATTATGAACAATGGTTTTATTCGATCGATAAAGTGAAATTTAGGTTAAAATAGAATAGTTTGTTACGCATAAGAACGGTGTGCGCGGCTTGATGATGAATCAAACGAGGAAGAACCGCATGCAATGGACACACGAGAGCGATATACAGCATTCATAATTTAAAATCGACTGCCGTCTTCATGTCACCTCCGAACAATCGGGTGTCCTGAAGGCGTTGTCAGAAATCTTCCACAGAATGTATGCGATGCGTTTGCGTCTGCGTACCGTGTAGATTGAACGGCAGATTATAAACTACACTTTCTAACACGACAACGATCTGATCAACTTTGCTTCTAAGAGCTGATGAACTGCGCGGTGCGTCTGCATCCTCTTTACTTTCCGCCAAGCAAGCAAGAAAGGTCGCCGATTGCTAAAATGGGGAAGTTTTTGCACCACAGTAAAGATATTGAAACACTGTAGGTACTCTAGATAACCAGTCAGCAAATTATCAAATGTCTCTTGAGAGGTCATGGACTAAATGGCTCCGAGTAAAACTGTACCTGTCTCATAACATTACGTGTAATGAAAGGTCGATATTTAAGAGCACTCGTGTATCGCCGTTCGCTGTTTGAACTGCGCGGGTGGAAAGCCTTGAGAATTCAGGGAGCGTTCTCACGCGTGTTGTATGGGGGCGGACACCACCGGAATCATCTGATCCCGCCTGGATGCGAACGGGCACGCTGGCGTCGTCCAAGTTGGACGACGGTCGCGCCTCTTTCGGATTCTTGCGCAGCCGTCGTTGGTTTCTGCAGCAACTAACCAACAATAGTCGTTTATTGAGTCATTTGGGCGCGACCATGTGCGAAAAGAAGCAAACGTTGGTTAGGAAACTTGTGCCGAATTTGAGAATTGTATGTTAGCTCTCATATGCTCTCGTCGCGATGCTTTTGCTACCTTGGTGCTTTGTTTAGCTTTTGATTTCAAGCGTATCCTCTATAGTAGCATATTATCCATATTTCTCTCGCGAATTCGCGCTCATTCATGACTGTCTGTTGGTGTAAACGATTAAAGATAACAGTCGGTTAGGTAGTGTGTGTGTGTGTGTGTGTGTGTGTGTGTGTGTGTGTATGTGCGTTGACTGGCGCGCCGATTTTATGCTAACTGTGAAATAAATACCCTAGCTCGTGTTATTAGAACGCGATAAACTTGAATTAAAAGGTTGCTAGAGTGCCCGCAATCAAAAATTGTAGCAAGACTACGCTCACAAAGTCGTGAGCTGCTTTGACATTTTCAACGTGGGAGCGCGCTATATATGTGCTTCGCACGAAGGTTGAGCAATCTGCAAGTCGACTGACGTAGGTCGCGCGATAAGGGAGGCTAATTAGAGCATTAGCTGAGTCGATTATTGTTTCAATAGGTTTTCTCTTTGCCCTCTTGGCTATAATTTGTTTAAATTAAGCGCGGTTGAGTAAAAAATCGTGATCCAAATTATCCTACTGCTTAATTCTGAACATATCGCTCTTGGCAACGAGTTTTTTCTGCGAATTTGCAACTTTTTCGCTTCAACACATTTGACATAGTCAAATACGTAAGTAGCTAGAATAGGATCACATGAATTAACACACGCGTACGTTTGTCCTGAACAACTGTTTTATGCCATTTCCACTTCACTAATGACACTTCCCAAATCAAAAGGATACTTTTGTGGGAAAATAATTCAAAAAATATCTTGTGATAAGGAAAATGTTCCCTTTGACTTGGAAAGAGTCCTTGTAAAATTGGAAAGATATAAATATTGCATTCAAAGTCATCTTCCGTCTAGGTGATCGTATATGGCGACTGCTGCTGGCAGCACTGCACCTCCGAACAGCGGAATGGAAGGTGTAGCGCCCGTAGGAAGTATAATGACGACGACGACGGGTGGGGTGGTGTTGTCGCAGCACACGCGGGACAAGGCGAACAAGACCCGTTTCGCCCTCGAATCATACTATTCCCAGTGCTTGCTTCAACACTCTGAGCGCGAAAATCGAAACAAAAAGCTCGAAGAGGTTATGGCTGCCGAAGGTACATTTTTCATCTTTTCTCTATCTCGCCCATTACAGTAGAATTGTTTTGTACTAAATTCACTTATACACTAGCACTCGCGAATTTACGCCACGGATATTAGCAGCTTTTAGCTGGCTCCCGAGAAGTTGCCATTATTTGAGTTCCACTTCGCTTATACCGGTGATTTTAGCCGGTCCCCCAAGTACCAATGTAAATGAATTTCACATTACGTGGGAACTAAGTTTTTCACAATTTCTTGATTAGAGATAAATTTTCCTAGCAGTAAGAAGAAATGTTAAATTGAATATGGTAAACTGCCTCGAAAGTTGATAGCACTTCTTTCTCTCAATTTACGCACGTTAACAGTGCCTGGCGAGGTTTCTTCTTACTGATTGAGTAATGTTGACTATGAAGTCGAGCTGACTACGTCCCACCTTAATTATAGCGTGAATGATTATAATTTTCCATAACGGTTTCAGGCCTAACCGAGGAACAGAAAGAAGCCAAAAGAAAGCAACATTCGGCGAAAGAGACGGAATTCCTCCGACTGAAGCGAACGCGATTGGTTGTGGACGACTTTGAGTCGCTAAAAGTTATCGGCAGAGGCGCTTTCGGCGAGGTAATTGCTCACTTTGTCGTCTGTTAATTTAAGTTTTGCTCTTTAAATCATTTCTATATTAGCACAATTATGGGAGCTGAAGTTAAAGGCGAATTCTTTAACAACTGATTTTAGGAAGGGCCAAACAGAGTCTTAATTTTAAAAATATTCTGATCTGATTGTTATAAGTTAGTGCGAGATGATATAATATAGTACAGAATGAGTTCTTACATTTATAATGCAATACGTCAGTATTCAATTTCGGTTGATGAGCACTGAGTTTTATTAGAGAAATAGGACCGAATCCACTAATCTCAAGATTAACAATCCAAGAATACGACCTATTATAAACGTATTCGATTTACTGTTATGTCTTTAATAGGCCGGAATCTTGAGATTGTAGAGGATAATTTATCTCGACGTGTGTGAATACGCCTCCAGACTCAAGAAGAATAAGAACAGCCGTTAAGATAATATATGAATATTACAAGAATGTTTTGCAGGTTCGTTTGACGCAGAAAAAGGATACAGGACATGTGTACGCCATGAAAATTCTTCGCAAATCTGACATGCTGGAAAAAGAGCAGGTGAGATGTTGAAATTTTTATTGTCTAATTTGAAATAAAATTTGGCTGTAAGTGAGTACGGGAGAACAAGGTCGTTGGATGAGAGCTATTGTAGGTTTCATGACGAAGAATTGACTAACTTTCGTTTTTCCATGTCGCAGGCAAACTTGTTTTATAGCGTTCTAAACCAGAATTAAAGTGTTTGAAGGAAGTATTGCATATAAAATAAGGCATACATGGACAAAATCGCATGAATTTCTCTGTGCTGAAAGACAAAAACTATTTTTATCCGGGTTTACTTGGGTGTTGCAGCTTCGTAAAGCGTGTGAGATACGATCAAAATACCGCTAACGGGGTCTATCACTACAATATCACTTTTGCATTGAATATCGTCGACATAGCGTTCAAATTGAATGCAAAGGTGGCAAATATTGCTGAAAGACCCTTTATATTAGTATCCCTAAAATATGCCTTTCCTGTGTATAAATCGTTTCACTTTAAAATGGACACCTCTTTAAAATAAACTTAACGCAAAGTGTTTAATTTGAAGTGGAAATGGTATATAAGATGATTTATTGTAAACATTTGTTGGATACTTTCAGGTAGCGCACGTACGAGCGGAACGCGACATTTTGAGCGAGGCAGACTGCGAATGGGTCGTCAAGATGTACTACTCCTTCCAGGACCCCGCTAATCTCTACTTAGTCATGGAATTCCTGCCTGGAGGTGAATATAACGCTTCTGTCATTTTCGATATGTGCTTAACGGCGGCAAGCATTTCAGATTTATGTAATTGGTTCTGTTAAAAGCGACTTTGATCGCTAGTTGAATTGCTCTATTTTGTTGACTCTCTGTCATTTATACTTTTAAAAGGACACTTAAATGCAAAGAGGACGTTTGTGAAATCAGAGAAGACTATTGTCCAAGTTGAGTAAATATGAGAAAAGTTCTCTTAGGTTTGGTAATTGTCCTGTTTGATTTTAAAAAATAATCTTAAAAGAGCGATAAGCCGGTTAGGATAACTTCGATCCTTGAGGGTTTCCTCGACTTCGACTTTCGAAATTAAACCTGATAGTAATCTACTCCATCCCTCAGTCTTCAACTAGGTCGCGATCCTGTTATAGCGTCAGTCCTTATTAAAGCTGAATAAATATACAGTCAACTGCGTTTATAACGCCTGGCTCTATAACGTCGCTGTCTTTATAACGTCGGTCTTTGGCCGGTCCCGTGTACTATGTTTTGTACAGGGCTAACTGCCTCTGTAACGTCGCTGTCTTTATAACTTCGGTCTTTGGCCGGTCCCTTGACCGATGTTATAAAAGCAGTTGACTGTATATGATTGGCTTGCAGGAGACATGATGACGCTCCTGATCAAGAGAGATACTCTGTCCGAGGAGATAACTCAGTTTTATATTGCCGAAGCCGCCCTCGCCATTCAGACGATTCACAATCTCAATTTCATTCATCGCGACATCAAGCCCGACAATCTTCTGCTTGACGCCAAAGTAAGACATGGTCGCTCTTTCGAAACTATTCCAATTTTTGCGAGAGATTTTTCGACGCACTGATTCTCAAACCATATTAAGAAAGTTTTTAGGCCCCGTTTATTTGTCGATTGAGCGTTTTTGTTAAATATGTTTTGCTATTATAGTTGATATTTCTGAGTTAAGAATAATTAAGGGAACATTGTTATAACCGCTAATACAAAAGTAATTATGTGCAAATCGATGGGTGATCAACATTATTATGCTGGGATTGACCGTAATTGTTTGATTAAAATAGATTCGAGTACGATAGAAGGAATTTTATTATATTATATTATGCTTACATAACAAAAATAATATAGAAAATATTACTTGTATTTAATGAGCCTTAACCTTAGCGAGATTAAAACTTTGTTCTCTTGTTACTGACGAAGAAATTTTGGTGATACTGTCTACAATATTAATAGTTAGGTGTTATTTCAAGTTAATCCCTTTATCATAAAGTACTGTAGGAGTATTAATATTCGCAGGTATAAATTTTCGCAAATCGGTCGTTTTGAACTTATTCGCAGGTACTAATTTTCGCAATTTTTCCTCTCCGTCTGGTACAAATATTGGTACAACGTTATGATATTAAATTTCGAAGGTACAAATATTCGCAAATCGGCCGAGTTGCGAATTTTGCGAAAATAAGTACCTGCGAATAATTTTTACTCCTACAGTAACTAAGTTCCCAAGAGCTTGTCCCGCTGCCGCAGGGTCCGCTTTTTCGGGTCCTCCAAGGAAGGCCCTTATCGTTACGACACGTGCTCTTCCGGTCGGCCGTCGAATGCCTGACACCGGGAGCCCAATCAGAGACTGGGACTTAGTTGCCAACCGCGGTGGGGAAGCGAACCAGTGTGCGTCCACCCTATGACGCGTTAATGAGCTAGCGCATTAACCACTGGACCACCGCGGCGGCCCTTTATCATTAAGTCACCATGTGAATCCTGAACTGATAGTGCAGCGATCTTATCATTACATAGCTATCGTCTGTTATAGGGCCACATCAAGCTGTCGGATTTTGGTCTTTGTACGGGTATGAAGAAAGCGCACAGAACGGAGTTCTACCGCGATCTGTCACAAGGCCTACCGAGCGATTTCATCTCGAAGCCGTTCGAGTCGAAGCGCAAAGCAGAGACATGGAAGCGAAATCGTCGCGCTTTGGTACGATATTCTTTGAAGAATCTGCGATTTTATACAGGGTGGGGCAAAAGTTCCCGCGGTTTTTTTAAGATCATATTTAATTAAAATTTCAAGTCTATTGATAACAGTAACACCATTGTCTTATAACGATATTAAACAGAATCTTCTGATTATTTTGACTCAAAGCGGCCACCTTTGGCGTCGATGCACAGCGAAAATTTGGCAATGTGTTCTTTTTAATATAAATTATCTTTGTAAAAACCGCGGTAACTTTTGCCCCACCCTGTATTTGTATGGTTGTAACGGTGACGAGAAATTCCCTGTCTCCGGGGAATTCCTCGTACCTAAAATTTGAATTTGTTCCCGTCCCTCTTGCAGCCCAATTCATTTGACTCTTTTGCAGGCGTATTCGACCGTTGGAACGCCGGATTATATTGCCCCTGAAGTTTTCCAGCAGACTGGCTACTCCAAATCCTGCGACTGGTGGTCGCTGGGTGTTATTATGTTTGAAATGCTGATTGGTACGCGCTTTGATTATTTGTTGTGGCGATTGCTTGCTTGGTTTGATTAGAGGTGCCCATGGCTCTCGTCTTTGCATGCGACGGTATTTTGTAATGACTTGCACTCTAAATGCATACGAAATTTTGTACAATTCTTGTTTGTGACATTGTCAAGCATAGTCGGGACAGTAATTTATATTTCTCTTCTCATTTCTTCAACCAGGCAGGGTCAAGATTGTGATGTCTTCGGTGGATGTTTGTGTAGGTGTGAAGCTATGGGGCTGAATAGAGAGAAAAGGCTCCCTTTTTGAGAATCTTTCCTCCAGCTCTGCCGTTCTAGCATAGCGCCTGGGTAACTATTCTGAAGTCCAGCTCAAGCTGGTATATTGCAAAAGAATGATCGTTTGGCGAAATTTAGTGGGGTTATTCAAGATCAATAAGTTTTAAAGTCTTTCTGACCCGTTACCAAAGCTCATGGGACAGTATTCGTCTTTCAACCAAGCTTTTAAAATAAATTTTTCTTACTAAATTTTGGAAAACAATATCTCTGATTCATCAGCATCGAGCTTAAGCGTAATTGTCTTTTAGATTTCAGTAGAATTAGCTTAAATCGGTAATTTTGGCCACTCCCCCAACTGCCGATATAAACGTGATTCACTATGCATCTAACGCCGTTCGAAATAAGCGAAATTCACAGCATTTTGATGAATTGCAGGTTATCCGCCATTCTGTTCGGAAACGCCGCAAGAAACGTACCAGAAGGTTATCAACTGGAAGCAGACGCTCATATTTCCGCCCGAAATGCCGATCTCTGCGGAAGCCAAGGCGGTCAGTTCTGTCTGCACTCGTATTAGCTTGCCGCCGCCATTTCTTCAGGGTGGCGTAAAAGTTCCGGCGGTTTCTTAAAAACAATTTAGAAGAGAAAACCGCTGGAACTTTTGCGTCACCCTGTATAATCATCATTTTTCCGATCAGTAACAAGAAATCTTCGATTGAATAAATCAAACTGCTTTTGATAGTCGACAGCGCTTCTCTCTATCAGTTTAGGCGCGTATTAACTAGGAAACGATTATCGTTGTTGGTGAAAATTGTTGTTCAAGCACCCAAAAGTGAGCTTAGCTTTGTGGCAACTCTTCGATGCCCTGTTTGTAGAAACTAGCCGAAAACTTGAAGAAAGTGGATAAGAAGCAGAATTTCTTATGTTATAATCCAATATTTTACTCAACGTTTGGTGATATGTGAACCGATTGAAGACTGTAACGTTTATTTCAGACAGTCAAGCGGTTCTGCTGCGATGCGGACCGACGTCTTGGACACAATGGCGGCCTTGAGGAAATTAAACAGAATCCCTTCTTTCGTGGAGTCGACTGGGCTCACATTCGGTACGTTGCATTTGTGATTCGGTGGTATTTTAACTTAGCTTGATAGAGGAGTAATACAGGGTGCGCCGTTAGAATTCGGACAAAATTGATATAATATAACACATTTTTTTGTCCGGATTCTAACGGCGCACCCTATATGGTAAAGTGATGGGAGACGCGACAATTTGCGACTTTTTTATCGTCACAATTTCTTAGTCAGTAACAAAAAAATGAAGTGTTAGTCCCGTAGCGATAGAGATAAACAGTGTAAAATTAGCAGCAAATGTGCTCAATTAACTTTGGATACTAAGCGTACTACGGTGTTCCGTGCGATTGTAATTACTGGAGCGACTTGGTGTTACTGATTAAGGAATTACGACTATAGTTTTCAAATGTTATGCAATTGTATGGAATATTTTGATTTCAGCGAGCGGCCAGCGCCGATTCGAATTGAAGTTCGTAGCATCGATGACACGTCCAATTTCGACGATTTTCCGGATGCTGATCTTAAGATTCGTAAGTTACACTTTATCATATTTATGGAATTTTACAGGGATTGTTCGCCGTTCAGACGCTTATTGCCATATGTAGCATGTTTGGTTCAATTAGGATACTTTTCAAAATGAGATCATTTAAATATTGATTTGGTTTAAAATATGGTGTTTCCTTTGAAAGTGTCCTTTTTGAATAGACAAATGTTCTCATTAAAATTGGAATGGTGTAGTTACGGCGGGTTCCGGAAAGATCACGACAGGGCAATATGCGACATTTTATAGTCAAAATTTCATAGTAATGGATAGCTCCTGAGAACATTTTAGCACGCTTAGCGTGGCCACTAATTTAAACACGTTCGCTGCGGGGTTCACGCTGTTAATTTTTCATCGCTACTGGGTCAATACTTCCTTTTTTGTTACATAATAA
>NIUQ01005692.1:0-10172 GCA_002796945.1 Plectus sambesii
CGACAGCCTTTTATCAGAGAGCAATGAGCAGACAATCTCCCTTTCTCTCCACTGTTTGGCCAGCCCATCAGTTTAGGTGTGACGATATCTGCGACGATATTCCACCACAGGAGTTCGTTCAGAAATATTAACTCTAAGATTGCTCAAAGATACAGCTCAGCGAGTTTGCGCGCTAAATAATACAACTGTATAAGACAAGCTAAATCAAATCACAGAGAGCTGGGTTGGAAGGGAAATTTAAGCTCAAACAGCAAGGCTGCCTCGACATCTGCACTCAAAGACATAGAAACTCAGATTTTGCATTTTTCATTGTATTAAACTCTAAATGAAATAAAAACTTTGCAACAAAGACTGCAAAGTCTTTTCTAGCAGAGCTAAGGACGTTGCAAACAGTTTATTGACTACGGTAGCGCGTGCCTCAACTCGAAAATTCAATAATATCCCCATCAGATCTTTCAAACGTTTTCTTTCTCTGACCGTAGACGTTCTTGCGCCTACCTCTCTCTTGCATCTCTTTGATCAAGTGTAATGGATCGCATCGTTTTCTCTCATATCAGCTAAAATAGACACATGTTGGTCATTTCTAACCGTTTACAGTAGAATATCGCTACCATAACAGATTCTTGGGAGTATTAGCGGCGGTCTTTTTTCTTCCCTGCGCGCAAAGGAAACGCGCCAACTTAGCAAATTTGCTGTGCGGCAGGATGCTGGGCGCTGAAAAAAGTCCGCCCTTTTGGGCGCTTCCACTTTGAACTCGCATAGTTATCAGCTGGTTGGCCCTACCTTTCAATCGTTGGTCGCGCGTGCGTAACAGAACATCACTTGCCAACATATATGCTCTTTTGGTATCGCGCAAGTTGCAGCCACGTTTCGCTCGCAGTAGACAGTTTGGCTGGGGGCCTATTTAACTCACATTGACAACTGAGAAAATATGACCTAATACCATATCTCGGTAAGAGTTAACGTGAGGCGGAAATTTGATACTCGATTAGCTGAGCTCAAGTTTCGGCGACTCACCTTTACTGAAATAGGATCGGTTGAATTCAGGCAGAAAATTGCTTCGATATTACTTACATGAAGTAAGTGTATTAGCTTTGGGCGTTCCAAAAGTGATGCCAAACATAAATGGATCAAGCCTTATCTACACGCCTCAAGCGAATATTGTAACGAAAGACGCTCAGACCAACAATTAGGAAGCAAAGGGGGCACTATTCGGGCGAAGATCATGTACCGTTTCTGTAGTTCAGAGGCAAAAAATGAGATGCAAACTCAATAGGGCTTTTATCTTCCTTTATTTGTTTATTTATTTGGGACATTGGCGGAGATGATCGAGTTGCATGAGAGAGGATTAGCGTAAGCGCAAACCATTCGCATGAATATGAGAGAAACAGAGCTGCTACGTCAAAAGTCTCAATCGCTGAAACCTAACTTATATCCTCTTCAAGTAAAAACAGAAAAAGAGCAAAAACATATCGAGAAAGAGGCGCAATGACGCAATAGAAGTATGTCTTCATGTTTACTTATAGAACAGCGTTAATTGATTCATCCTATGGTACACAACGTCGAAGGTAAAAATTCATTCAGAGCCCGTTCTCGCATACAACCAAATCTGTCAAAGCTAATCGCAGCAGCTGATTAATGAAATTGTATCACATGACACAAAAATTACTTCGGGCTCGTCAATTACCAACAGCCGGCGATTGAGCGATATTGAGATCGACTGGCAACGACAACGACCGAAGATCGCATTAGCGTCGATTGTTGTGAGTTGCCAAGGTCAGTCAACGTCAACAGACTCTATATCGCAAAATTAACAACGTTTGTATGAGAACAAGCGTAAAACGTAGGTGGGGACTTCCGATCTGTACAAGATTCATAACGAGTCCGACAATAATGACGTAGGAAATTATTTTGGGGGCGCAAATTAGCGTATAACTAACTTGAATTCAACGTGATCGAATAAAGCCAGACAGTATATGAGGGTGGATATTGATCATCGAAAGTCTTCGACTTTTTCTGTTAAATTTGCAAGTGGGACGAAACAGATTAAGAAATTTAATTAAAAATAGGAATGAAACGCAGACGACTACAGATAATAACAACCGGTTGTTATTCTGTTTTCCTTGCCAACAAACAGTGGCATAGATGACATTTCAGTTGGCTGACGCTCTTTCCGTCGCCCTCAGCGTTTCCGGAGCAATGAACTTTTTGGTCTCAACGATGGAGGTTTGAACACAATTGAGAAACACACTGCAATACTTCATATCTAGATTATTGCTATAGGATAGAGAAAGGGGCATTTTTGCTTGCGAGGAGAGCAGAAGATTTCTGGGAATCCCGTGCAGTCCATTTGATTCAAAAAGATCACTTACGAACCGTTAACATTCCTCTAGCATTCCTGCTTATAGTAGAGAGCATTTTGGGGGGGGGGGGATGAGTAGCCTTGAGCACAAAAGAGAGATGTTCATGCGATGAAAAAACGTACATAGTAACTTAAGGCGTGTCAAGAATACGTAACTAGTCTACGTTATCCAGACTGCTCATCTCTGTATGTAAACGCACATGTGCCAACCTATGTCAACCGCAGTTCCAAGCCACCTATTATTTAATATGGATGAATTGATGAATGAGCAATCTTTTTGTCAAACTCTGTCAACTGTGTAATATTGCTTCTGAAACCAAAGATTATTGTTGAGATGCTGACTCAGTGAAGCGAGCGCGCTGTTGCCAAGCGTTGATTCGAACAAATTGAATGGTAATGTTCTCGAAGAGGAAGTAAAATTGCTGCAGGGCGGGACAAGTCGCAGACAGCTTTCCTTAAAATGAGCTCTCTCGTCACCTAAGTCTTCAGCACTTTATTATCTTTGTGACCAAAGTCTAATCGCTTCGAGAAGCTTTTCTACTTACCAGATCGCAAGTCGAATTATGTGCTGTGGACTCAACTTATCTTCATTCCTTTAAACTCTTAACTAATTGCCTACTCGAATGACAGTTCTTAATTTGATCCCCTTCTTCGAAACGGGGGCTCATACAAGATGTCTTGTGTACCTATGGTACATTTTAAACTGTCACGGTTTTCGGAGCATGAAACTGATTTTGCTGAAGTTTGAATAAATGTTAGCATCTTACAAGGACTTTTCTTTTGAAAGTTTTATGCTATAGACCGGCATATTCTTGGCTATGAAACGGTTTAGTTAAATACTTTGCACACACAAGTCAACGTTTCTTTTTACTACGATTAAAAGTTTTAGGTTGGAGTTAGTTAAGTTCAAAATATTAAAAAATATTAAAGCAACCGCTTTGTAATGTTCAAGGCAATAGTTTAATATAGAAAACTGACAAGCAACTCGACGAGAAAATCTGTAAAAATGGAAGCAGTGCAATTCATTGTGAAGAGAACATGTGAATTAAATAACATTCGACTGAGAGAAATTATGAAACTTTGCTTGCATGATTGAAATAGCTCATGGCACAAATTGGAAGTATGCCCTGATAAGAAAGTTACTTAATAGTGGTGTCGATGCAAATACTTTTGAAAAACAATATATTTATCAAGTTTCACAGAAATGATGTTGCGTCTTTGTGACAACAAAGCCTTTCGCGCCAGTTTTGGACGAGAGTGCGTTTTAGGATAAAGCTGAGGTGTCATGTTTTCGCAGAATACTGAATACCGACTTATTTTTGTTTGCATGCGCGGTATCTATCCACCTAATGCTTCCATAGTGCATAATAAGCAGAGAAACTTTAATCAGACCTTTGCCTATCAAAAAGGTATCAGATAATGCCTAACTTAACTTTTTGTTTATAATTCTGAATTTAAAATTAATTATATGAAAATCTTTTAAAGCTCGAGATTAACCAAAGCCCAGAATATCTTCACGTTACAATTAATGATGTATGAAACTGCCGCTAAGCTGTAAGCGGTTTTCTCAAATCTATCATCATTTTTCTTTTGATTTACTAAATTTAGCGCGCTTTCAGTCATACTTTGTCAGTGGCCAAATATAACTTTGATATTAAGTTCTTGACTGAATTTCTTTCGAATATTGAAATTTGAATCGAAGGATTTCAAATACTGTCGCGAGCAATCATCGCTTAGGGATTGGATAAGGGGTGGAGAAGTCATTAATCCTACTGAGGTTTTAATTACAATTAGTGTGTTAAGAGGTCATGGTACATTTTTCAGAGTTGAAATCATGCGGGATAACACTACTCGTTCATTGCATGGCTACCAACAAAATGATTCAGATGCTAAATTTATAAAAATTATCTACTGCAACATCTGCTTGAAATCGCTTTTCTGATTATTACATTATAATGAATATGCAATATATTTATGATACGCAGTATTGGGAATGAACTCAACAGACACGATCACAGAGGCAAAAAAGCATATCGTTGATATTCGCATTAACGATCGAAGGGGAGTAGGGCGCGCGCTATGCGAATATCGCGTCCCTTTCGCGGCAGCAGAGATAAAGAAGATCAAGTGGCTGTTACCCTATCTACTTACTCCCCAATCATTTTGACCTTCAAACGTAGCATGTCAATTTGTGAATAACTCTCTTAAACACATCACTAAACTTCTCAACCATTAAACAGCAAAGTGCGCTCAGGAAACCAATAAGCAAAACAGTAAAGCTACCCATCAGTGTCAACAATGTCAGCGGCGGAACGCTCATTTTATTTTCAAAATCAGTTGAAGTGCAATTCGTTTTGTCCGATTTGTAATACTGCTCACTGATTGCAGTTACGAATTCAAAATTTTTGTTAATCGCTTCGTTGATCTTGCCAACTATAGATGAGTTCTTTCGAAATACAAAGGCTGCAGAAATGATTTTTGGAGCATCTGTTTCCACGGTGCGCAAATTGCAGCCGTATTTAGTGTAGAAGAATGAATCCATATTATCGGCCATAAGTACGTACTTGTCTGGATCTTGCTCAAACAGACTGTTAACAGTAGTTTTCATATCGCTACTATCGACCAAAATCGGCGGGTTCCGTATAAGTGACTTTTGGAATGTCTCGTATTTGCTGCTGTTGTCAAATCGCATTGATTGCCACAGACCATAGCTGAAATTTCAAATAATTAGGTTGGGTTAATGAGAGAAATAAGAGTCGGGCGGAGAGGAAAGGCGATAGTGTGCTGCTCTCCCAAGAGATGAACAAAGCCCCATAGCCAGCAAAGTAATTAGACTTGAATTTTTCCAGCTTGTGCAGCACTATCCTACCCATTAAAACCAAACCCAGACGCCAATTGTAAGAGGATTGACTTCAAATTAATAATATGCAATCAACATGATAATTAATCTGTTCAATTCAATAAGGAATAAGTTAATAATGTGTAAATCTTTCGTACACTGCGACTTACTTTTCAAATTCATTCTTGTCCGCAATGAAAGTCAGTTTCTTTTGATAGACTCGATCAAATAGTTGCGTTTCAGTCATTCGAATGTTATTATCTTGAGTGACCAGCAAAGAAGAGAGAAGGCAGCCTTCATATAACTCGCTGAAGAGAATAACTGTAAACCAAAAGATCAGTACGATAGCCTTTCCGCCAGCAGTTCGATGTTCCGGGGCGTACAGCAAACCGCCGTGATGCTTGCGCTACAATAAAGACCGTATATTGAACAGAATACACACCATAACTGCACAGATTTTTGCTTCCAACCGCAGCAAGTTTAGTCTACGATGCTGTCAAACAAAAAACTTTTGTGATATGCCGAAAAACGAGGATCTAATTCATTCTTTTATCATCGAACCGAACATGCCTATTTTCTAGCGATTTGACATCTGTAAAAAAGATGGATCCCCACGTAAAAGATATTCGATTATCGAAGAAATTAATTGGGTTCCTTTGCGTTCTCTGATTGCTCTGAATTTTAGTTCACTCGTGTTGTAATTATTAAAGCTCATGTTCAATAAACGACCTTCGATGGCTCCGATGACTTTTGCTTGTCAGAAAAGATCATAACGGTAGCTAAACATCCGAGGAGAATGACCACCAATGTTCCGAGAGCCGTTCCAAACAAGACGGGATCGAAGATTGTTACAAGTTTCAAAGTCGAGTCCCACAAGTTTGGCTGGGTGGGACCCACAAAAAAGACGGCTTCAAAGTAGTCGACAGGAACTGTAAGTGAAAACGAGTCCAGCCGATCGGATGTCCGTATGTACGGAGCAGCAACTGTATCGTAGACTCCTCTTTCGATATCGCCCAAAACGCCGCTCCAGCTTCCCTCTAAAAGCAACAAGGCAGCTGATATAAACACGACCCTTCTTAACTAAAGCTCAGGCACGGGGAGTGGAGCAGTGTTGGGTCTTTTGAAACAGTAAGCACTTTAGTAACTATATAAATTAAGTACCGAATTACCAAGTTTGATCAAACTGGCTTTGAAACTATGTAGAAGGCACTTAAATTAACATAAATGGAAACTAGGTTAGCAAAAATTACTTAACTTCATAAGCAAGGTAAACACGCTGCCTTGTTTAACTAGTTAACCATGTCCTGTTTACCTAGTCTTGAAACACCCACCACTAGAGCTAATAAGGTAGTAGGGTGGATCTTCATTATTTTTCGAATTTTCTTCTGAGTAGACGGGCGGAAAAATAAACCATATATCTAATTATTACTTTGGCGAACCTTGAAAATCGAATCATGGGCAGACAGGGCTGAAACAGTCGTTCCCGAAGTAATATCAAAGTTCAGCAAAGGCCAACCGAATCTTATTCACTATTTAACCACACTAATTACAGCGCGACTCTCTGCATCACAAGCAGAAGGTCAGAATCTTACCTTCCGTCTTGCTAATCAACCGCTGGCCGCTAGTCTTATTTGAAGAAAGCTTGACGATTTTGTAAGGAATGTTGAGATAGTCGAGGAGGAAATCAATCACTTCCGGACCAAACCCTGGCATGCACTCTTTACGCCTTTGAAACTTCTCGAGCGCACAAGCCGCCGAGTCTGGATACCAGTCTGGGTGAACAGCAACCAACAGTGGCGCTGCTGACATTGTTCCGCCGAATAAGTAAAAGCACAATGTTCAACTGACTCCAGCAGATCCTTTTGCAAAACTGATCGGCAGCTGAACGGCAACCAACGTCGACTCAACACGTTTCTTCGTAATTCGTTTAGTGCTTGATCGAAATTACGTCGTGATGAAATCATACGCGCTGCTTGACGACTGCTAATTGCTAAAGTTAATGAAAAGTATGCGAAATTGTGTTGTTTGTGTCGCGGCGTTTAAACAGGGCAGTTTTGCATAGTCCAGCTAGAGTTTTGACGGTAGATTGCACATTCTCATAACATTTTGTCAGCGACTGCACGAATACGGAAAAATATTATTTTCATACAGTGCCACATATTGGAACGCACATAAAGCAATTTACATTTCTCCGTCAATGTGTGGCACTAAAACTTGAAATGGAGTGTATAGTCCTTTAAGGTGTGGCAAATTTTAAAAATAATCAAAGGAGCCTTTTCATTTTTACACTTTTAGGCCTGAGAGGGAGCCAAGGCGGCATTGGTCACGCCACCTTTAGCGTCGTCTAAGCCAGACAATTTATAATGCGTGAAACAGAGTCACGAATCAGTTAGTCCAAATCGATTTCCACAGGCTTCGTTCTTATGAATAATTTGACAACTGCTTGTGTCGTCATTCAGTAAATATTTCAGTGTGCTTCTTCAACAAATAAAATGAACGAAGCGTAGAATTAATCTCTAGTGTGATAGCAGGCATTCAATTTTGGATGTTTCAAATGTGAGCAAAACGGTGTAAAATATAAGCTTATGCTTTGAGCTCCTCAAAAAGAGAAACACTCAGGTGAACGTTATAGAATGACTATATTAAGGCATAGTGCGAATGCAAAATTATGTATCGCATCAATATGCATTCGCGCGAATTTCAATATTATATTTCGAAAATTTCCGTTCCATAATATTCCGAAAACTGTAGTGTGTTGTCAGGAAATATTCGAAAAAGGGGTTTAGAAATTCTTGACAGCATAGCCCCTTCCCTAATGCAGGCGTGAACTTATCGATCGCCATGCGAGCGACTCACTTACAAGGTAGGTTGGGCGCAATATAATGTAGTAATGCGTAGGCGAGCACTTTTAAACTATTCTGACGCTGCTCAGTTGAAAAAACAAAAAACTCTCAAAAAGCAAGGCAATCGAACCAGACCTAGTTATCATGTGACGTCTAATCTTCTCACGCAAATACCAGTTTGCCTCAACTGAGCTGTTCTTTGCACAGTCACGCGTGAAGAAGTAATGTCTCCTTCAAATCAAAGTGACACGCACTGAACGACATCGTCAAACGAGTAATGGACAGTAAAACAGTTCTATATATTCATCGCTCATAATTGAAGTTAAAAGGAAAACGTTTCAACTGCGTGACGGCTGTTGGTTGGGGTTGGAACAGGTCCCTTAAACAAGATGACATTACGGGCTCATACCAAGGCCGTGCTTGCCTGAATAACAAGTGATCGTCGCTAACTAATGGACACTCTTTGTTGGGTTGCGTATGCATTCATATTTATGTAAGGATAACTGATTTTTAGACGAAGATAGAGAACCTTTATCAGACAGGGATCGTCCTGAACTGATTTTATTTTTCAATTCAGGTACAACTAAAAGAACATAAGTAGCATACCTGTTTTGTTCTCATTTCTCAACAGTCCCTCTGAGTTTGTCGTATTTTACGTTTGTAAGATATTTGCTCTGCATAAGTTGCAATTTTTTCAGAGATCGTATTAAGCTAATATTTGTACGAAGATGTATGAACCATCGTGAATAAACACACTGTGTTCCTTTATATTGACTTGTGAATTCGACTTCAACTAAGTTAAAATTACAAGCGCGATGAGTGATCAGAAGGACAGATATAACCGAAAAATGATCATTCATGACACTCAAAACTCTACAAGTGCAACAATTTTACCATGATACTCTATGTTTTCAAATACGCATTATCGCTTTACTCAAAATCACCCTCCTTCTTATTTGGCACCTAAAGAACGCCGAACTTTCAAGCATGGGCTGTTCTTCGCATAGGTCGAGGCCGGAACACCTTTCACTCTCAGACATGATCACACTCTGCGCCTGGCAAGGCCAACGAGACGGCAGGCAAGGTCTGGCGGAAAAACGGGAAAAGGTGCACGCGCGACGCTTGAAAACGGGCTTTCCCTAAGTGAAATCGAAACGTCTTGCCCGCAGTCTCTACACACCCGCTCACATGACCAACCGGTTGTCACACGTAGAAGAGTGAGTGCTGGACGGCTATTTTCAAGTTGTCTCGGTGGGCTTGATCAATCTATTTCCTTTGGTTTTTCCCCTCGCCTTCTGTCTTCATTTTGCTAATGATTTAATTAGAGAATAGGAGAAATTTGTAGTTGTATTGAAATTAGAATTAATGCGTTGTGGCTTCTCGATGAGCAAAGAGATCATCAAACAGGAAGCTTTTTATTGCGTGTACAGGAATAGGCGCGAGTAAAAGGCAATCAAAAAGCCATTCTGTCTCTCTAAAATGTGGCTTACTTTATTTAGTTGCCAACAGACGTCGAAAGAACTGTAGAATGATTATTTCTGACCCTCTAGTTAACCACTATATCTGAATTTTGACGGAAAACTGAGAAACTGCAGCTTTCAAGCTGTATCATTTATTATATACTGCATTAAACTTTTGATAGTAGATATTTTATATTATACTGGCAAATCAATAGAGCATTCCTTACAAAAGAACAGGGATCCGGACGCTCGTAATTAACTTTCGTAATTATCAAGTTACTTACTTGCTGAAAGGGATTAGTTCCGCGTCTGATAAAAAAGTTTTGTGCAACGGAAGTTATACTCGCGACATATAGTAGGAGCATTTTAAAATTTGTTTCATTTTTGAGGGGTTCTGAAGAAGCAGCAGCCACTAAGAACCTTACCAACTTATCAGCAATCATGGTGCTAATTAGTCAAAGCAGCGGCAAATTACGGACTTGTATGGCTGTGTGCGCCGTCAACGTGGCGACATTCACCGTCTGGGCGTTTTTCACCCACCTCGCTCATCAGCAATTGCGCCACGATGAAAATAACGCCGAAACGCAAGGCGAAGACATTCGCCAGGTTATTTCAATGCTGTGGATATTTGGTGCTGCTTTCTTCCTCTCATTCTGTTGGTGCTGTTG
>NIUQ01005693.1:0-10179 GCA_002796945.1 Plectus sambesii
CAATCGTCGAAAACTTTCCAAAGCGTTTAAGAGCTATTGTGGCCGCCAAAGGAGGACATATTGAAAATTTCCTATGAATTGTTAAACCGCATCTAGTAACTGACAAAATAAAAAAAGAATCAATAAAATTGGTCAAGTTCTTGAGAAATGGTAGGGCAAAGCATGACGTCCAAACTTTTAGACCACCCTGTATTTCATAAGGGGTCTGAGGGGGGCGATTTTATTAGAGGGTGGGCGATTATTAGAGGATTTACGGTATTTGTTTTCAGCTAAGATTTCTCCACAATTAGTTAATAGATTTCGATGAAACTTTAGAGACGTTTAGAAGAAAGGCTTGGCTACAAAATGAGAGGTTGCTCGAGAAATTTCAATCAGCCGTTGCCGAGATAATTAGCCGCAAAGCGGAAGATGTCCGCACGTTTGATATCTTTCGCTTTGGGATTAATTATCTCGACAACGGCTGATTGAAATTATATGAGCAACCTCTCATTTTGTAGCCAAACTTTTTTTCTATAAGTCTGTAAAATTTCATCGAAATCTATTAACTAATTGTAGAAAAAGTTTAGCTGAACACAAATAAGAGCATTCGGACTGTTCCGCCTGTCTGTGCACATGCGAAATCTCACTTTTTTCTAAAGTTATAATGGGATGATGGAAAGTGAGCCAATTTTAAATATTTATTAAGTAAATCTAAGTTAGAAGTAGCTCTATCAGATGCAAATAACCGCATCCAAATTACTTTAGTTTTCGCAAAGTTATAGCTGTTCAAAGCCGTCCAGTGACGTTTGAAACATCCTGTACTGACAGTATTTTAGTTACCCTATTATAGTTCGGGATTTTAAAGGGTCAAACTCGAAACCATTATGAATGCATGTCCCTAAAACAGCCATTTTTGAAAATCTAAAAAATTCTAAATGAATAATAATAATATGAATTAGTTTTACCTTAACAAATGACAGCTCTTCAAAGTCACCAATCAAAGCACCACCAAGTTTCAATTTCAGAAATTTATCATAAAATAGCTCGTTTGCTTCATATGTTGCCATTTTTTTATATTGCCTTATATTGCATATTGTTTCCGTTCGACTACTAAATTCAGCGCGCATCGTATCCTTCCAGTTCGCATGCGTCTTATCCAGCCAATGTAATATTTGATCAAGAAAGGCTCGCAAAGTGCTTTGTTCTTGAAGTGAATCTAAATTTTAACCGTTTAATATTGCTGGATAGTTGAACTACCATATTTACGGAAATAGTGGTACTGTACCTCTATTGTTTCAATCACCTTTTTTCGGTAAAATGTCAAAACTTTATTCACTCATAATACTATTATTTCTACCTCTTTCTCAACATATTTCATCATCACCAGGACGTAGAAAATCGTATTTTTATGAATGAAATAGCATCATGTTAAAAAACTCTAAAATAGAGCTGCAAAAAATAGTGGTACATGTACCACTATTTCCGCGTGTACCACTATTCCCGTAAATACGGTATAAGTATATCCGAAAATACATAGCATTTTACAGAGTTCTTGACGAGCTGTTAACTCATTTCTCAGTTAGGCATCGCGAATTATATTTATATTTTGAAGTAAACCTGCACACAGCGGCATCTCATAAAGAAATTACGAGTAGTCATTTAAAAATCTTTTAACTTTTTACCCTCGCAGATTGCAGTTACCCACAGCTTTAATCTGATCTGGAAAACCTTTGTTCCAACATTTATGGTTTAATATTAAGGACAACTTAATAATTTTAAATTTTAAATCATATTAACTGATATAGGATTAACATTCTCTTGGGGACGCTCTTAAACAACACTCATTTCATTAACCTCTTTGATCAATTTAGCGTGCTACAGCAAACGATTGTTTTCTTAAAATTTGCTATCTCATAATGCACATTGCAAAATTACAACCATCTAATAGAACACGCCTCAACTTACCGTATATCCTCCAATAAACGCCCTGAGCGAATATTTTTTCAGTCTAGGCTTGAGGGAGACGTACCGTAAATCCTCTAATAATCGCCCACCCTCCAATAATCTTCCCCCTTCAGAGTTCTTGAAA
This sequence comes from Plectus sambesii, assembly GCA_002796945.1. Lineage (NCBI taxonomy): Eukaryota > Metazoa > Nematoda > Chromadorea > Plectida > Plectidae > Plectus > Plectus sambesii. The sequence goes on from NIUQ01005693.1 coordinate 2,069, forward strand.
CATTAAAGGCTTGTGCAGTGCAGGTCAACACTGAATCCGTATTCAAATTCTAGTACTGAGAACGCATAATCTTTGTATTTATAAGCGCTTTTATAAAATAAATGACGATTCAAAGAAACAAATGTTCTCTCTCCAACGACTGCCTCATTCAAACATCGATTGAAATAATAATCGCCCACCCTCCAATAATCGCCCACCCTCTAATAATCGTCCCCCCCCTCAGACCCCTTATGAAATATTAATCGCCCAGGGCGATTATTAGAGGATTTACGGTATATGGAGGGTTTACGGTATATCTGCACTTTGCACGGTATTAAAAATTCCATGCGCGGTAACCAAAAATTCTCGGCTTTAACTCAAATCAAGGCGAGAATTCATCTCTACAGCCACTATAATACCAACCTATTTTTCCTAGCTCAATTCTTTTGCGAGAGCGCGTTGAGATTTCATTCTGAACATATTCCATTGAAAAATCAGGATTTCTTTCTTGACCGGCTTTCTCAATTCGTTCTTTGATACTATCTTTCAGTTTTTTGCCATATGGGGAAACATACACAAAGCTCTTAAGTCTTGGCATTATTTGCGCTAATTGGCATAAACTTTCAGTGTAATCTTCCTCAGATCCATCAGGAATGTTAGCATCATCGTCTAGAACAAAGATTTCTTCAATACGCTCACACTTTTGCAAGTGATGCGAAAATTCAAAGTTATTCTCTTCAAGAAAATTATCTGAAGACAACTTCAAATATTTGACAGAGCTGTTTCTTATTTCTTCTGTAATTGTCTGCCATGTTGCCAAATCAATTTTGCATTCAATGAATTCCACAGTATCAGTTGCTGGTGTGGTTGCAATACCAAGCGTGGCGTTACTTTTAATTTCACAATAATAAAATTGCAGAGTTTTCAGGAAAGGACAGTTTGTGAAGGAAAGCTGAGAATTGGCTTCAAATATGAATCCTTCAAATGACAATGAATGGAGCTTGGTCAAGTCACCGAATGATAACAGTGTTGGCCTGGATATTCGGGATGTGATGGCTGATTCATTGAGTATAGATGAATCGTTCAACATATTTGATTCATGCCTTGCACTGTTCAATTCGCCATTCAATTTTATGTTTTGCACGTTTTTGCATTGTAATAGAAACCAATTTAACAGCTTGTTGTTGAAGCCAGATGTTGTCTTAAATGCATCAAATGTGATATCAAGATTAATAGCAGCTATTCTCTCGAAGTAATATTTGCGTTTCTCTGTCTTAATTGGCATCTTGTCGGATAAAGCGATTCGGAAAAGAAATCTCTCAAATTCATTCATTTGAGATGCGTCCGATATAGAATTAGGTAACAACCATTCGCTTGCTGGATCATTTGAACAAAAGCAATAATATGCAGCAAGAAATTCTTGTACGCTACTCTGAGGGAAGATAAATAAGGTTTTTGGTTTGAATAAATTGTCGTATATTCTCTCTTTCCTCAGTAACCCGACCTGTTCTATAATAGGTTTCAGATTAAACTGAGCACAATCCGAAGGTTTAAACACGTTCTCTTTTAAATTGCTCAGTGCCATATTGCCAAGACAATGAAGCTGAGGAAAGTGTAGATAATGATCTTCAATAGTTTCAAACTTGTCATAAGAACCAGTTTGAAATCCAAAAAGAGCCGGTACATCGCGATCGGGAAAATCTTGCTGGTATCTATCAATGACCCACCATATGATGCTGCAGTAAAATTCTAGTAGTGTGTTATCAAAGAATCTTTCATGAACCAGACAAATGAAGGTGAGAAATAAAGGTGTCTCTGCAAGTTTGTTCAAATTTTCATTATTGTCCAGTAAACTGTGTACTGCTGCGATATTACGTTTATTGTCAAGCTCTGATGAGAGAAAATGATTGTATACGTATTTTTCTTTTTGCTGCTTTGTTATAAATCCGAGAACTTCAGCAAAAACAAATCGCCCTTCACGTCCTCTAAGATTTGATAAATGTCCTTGTCTTGTGGTAAGAACAGTGTGAAAGAATAACGGCTTCTCAATAGTTTTTTCCTTCAAGTATGAGCTCAATTCCGAACACTGTTTTTCTAATGACGATTCATCATAACCATCCAGTAGTACTAAAATGCGGTGTTTTTTGCAGAATTCTTCATTATTCACTATTTTCTTTAAATATTCATGACCCTCTTTTGTCAAATATTTCTCTAAGCCACTGAGAACCAAATCGGCAATGCTTTTAAATGTCTTTTCACGCACTTCACGAAACTCAGCATATAAAACAAGGTCATAATGCACCAGTTCTTGTTTTCCTTTTGCCCATTCATAAGCCAGTTTTCGCATGAGAGCTGTTTTCCCAGTTGCTGGATTCCCTTCGATTATCAGCATTTTCACTTTGTCAAATGCTTTCTTCAGCAGCTCTGCGTGATCTTCTGTTACTCGTGAATCTTTCTTCTCTCCTTTTATGGCCAAAGAAACCCAAGTATTTTCTATGTCAAATGTGAAAGGTAACGAGAAAGGGTATACTTTTTGAAATCTTGTCAAATACATTTCTTTCAGTGACTGTTGAGCGCTGAAATACGAACAGATGATGAAATATCACGATGAACCAGTATTTATGTGAATGATATGAGATATTTAAGATATTTTGCGATGAAAAGATTGGTAATATACATTTCTTAATTCTCAATGGCAGTAGTAAAGTGCCTAAAGTAATCTAATTTTGTTATTAGAGTATCATTTTATTGCGTTTCAGATTTCAAAATCACATGGAATTCAAGATTATCCATTCGTTACACCGTCTGGTCAGGGTTCCATGATGATGTTACCAATCTGAGCGTGGTAACTGTTAAATTAATTGAATTGAACCTATGTTGTGCAATTTTTAAGTGCAAATCATGATCAGTTCTTGTCAAGAAATCATGGTGTGCATTCGCATGATAATGTCTAAGGATGTGATGACATATAGTTGCCGCAAACATCTGAGACACCTAACCAGATGTGATTCCGATTCCGGTTCTGGATTAATCATGTACTCATTAAGTTAATTGCTGTATTGGAATCGGACCGGAACGGGTCTTTCAGATGTCTAGAATCTTTGCGTTCCCTATATTGAGTTCACGCTATCATTTTTCTATTTTGCAAAAGCAATATCATATTTATGGAATATCGGATCTGCCTAGCATTGTGACGACAGTACTTTTAAGTGAAAATCTCAAAAAAGAAAATTAATAGCATAATGCTTAGACTTACATTTGCAAATCGTATTTAGTTTTTCCAGCATCTGAAAGCGACGTTCTTGAGCCCCTCTCAAACTCAGCAGCACCATTGTCATGTTTCTGAAAAAAAGAGGCGCTTCAAGAGAAGGTCGTTGAAATTGACCATGAAATGACATAATCATAGTGTTACTGTAACGGGATCACATTTAGTCGGGTTTTCACAGTGCATGAACCATTTTCAGAGGAATAGAAAACAGCCAGCAATCTTTTTAACATGAAAATTGCTGCTAAAGTGAATTTATATTGCAATCTTTGTTAAAACAACATGTTTCGCTCATAATACAATAAAATAACTTCCACCATTAAATAGAGTAAAGTAAAAATAGTGGTCACATCTAGAAGGTGGTGTCAAGCGCTTCACTATCCCATACCCTTAATGCTGACTCACAGCTTATACCATTATTTCCCTAAAGTCATGGCTATTGACTAACTCCGCAGTGGTCAAGAAGGTTTTACAGCACTTTGAGCTGACAAGCAAATGACATACGTATGTTTTGAGAATGGCTTCGGCTATCGTTTTGTGGTTTTCATCGGTGTCTTCCAAGGCCTCAATGAAACAATCAAATGGTCTGAGCTCTTCATTCTTCCTGAGGAGAATGGCGATCAGTTCACGGGTTCTTTCCTGATGTGTAAATTGAAGCTTCTAAAACAAGGTTTTATACTGCATTATTCAGTGCTATATAAGTAAATAAAAATATGGTACTCTGATTAAGTCCATTTCTTCCAACGACAGAAGATGTCCGAGGCGGTCCATGACCCGCAGAGAATTCATGCAGTCAACAAGATTGGCATAATGACGCTTGATTGCTTTTTGTTTCAGCTCGTCCATTTTTCAGAGGAAGTAGAAAAATTTCCGATTGCAATTGTCAATTTAAGTAAAAACCAGAATTAAGAGCGATATTTTAAGGTCTCTTTTGTAGTACGTCAGAAAGAGAGATCGAGAATTGCAGTGGCTCTGACTAACATGGCAGAAGCGACATCGCACTGATAAGGAGTGGGCATGCAATCGTGAAGCAATGTCTATATCTTGCACATCACTTCGTGCTCATTGAACGGACAGAGAACGTGTGACAGCAACGAATGTGTACATAGAAGTGATTACGGTTCAGATGAGGGAGGAGGACACCTAGTGAGTGTAATTTTATAGTAGTAGATGAGCATATTCCCAGAACGGGGTTTCTTATTGTAATTTCAAAACCTTTGTTACGTATTCTCACATAAAGGCGATGGTTGAATAATGCGTGCGCAATCCTTCTCAAATCATGGATGGAAGAGACAGAGAGGGCCGAAAAATTGCCCTTAAAGTCCCACATCTGTCGCTGTCGCCCGCAGCAGAGTCAAAACTAGTCGCACTGCAGGGCTTGCACTGTCCTTGCTCAATTTTAAGCCGTCATCCGATCCTTTCCATCCTCCGTTCTTCAGCGAAAATTGACATAGACATGAAGTTTGCTTGGTGACTGACATGTTCATGTCGAAAAACCTTTAAGATCTTTCTTTCCTTATGGGCATGGGTCTACATAAAAATAATTAATTGACTGTGGCATATGTCCATATAGTAGTGACCGTCGACTGGCAGGGCTAATAATCAAAAAAACGATCAATGAGTCATGCAAATAGTCGCTGACATTCATTTTGTGTTATTGTAATGTTAAACAGTACTATAATTTGATATCGTTTACTTGCAACAGTTTGGTGTGATGAAGCAATAGCGTTTGATGAATAAAATGTTGATTATTTTAACCTAGCAGACCAAACGCTATTTCTTAATACGTAAACAAGGCATCAAAAGCAATAATGTAATGATATAATGCAGGTCATCCCAAGTTATCTGGACACTTTTGTTTTCTAAGCCATTCCGCTCAGATTTGTCGAATCTGATCGTTTCATAGCTCATTCGAAAGGTTAGAGTGTGACAGTTTTTCCTGTAAAAAGTTTAATTTCTTAATCTTCGATCCTAACACGAAGTCTGAAGTTTTTACTGTTTCTTTATTCTTTTTGCAATCTTGCAAGAGCGGATTGCGCAAGAATGCGCAGCGGTTTCTCAGGCTACGATTGAATTAGCGATCGGTGATTATCAACGCCGCCTCGAAGAGAGCGTTGAAGGGGAAGAGTGGGCGTTGAAATTGCATAGGGTTAAAAATGCCTGAAGACATTTTTTTTCTTGCTTTGCTGCTTTTTATTCCTAAAAAGATGCTTTCTAAGGTTTTGAGTCAATGAGAAACAACGAGAAGAAATTTCAAAATAATTTTAATGTTGAGAAAGTTCGAAAATTACAGTTCTGAGAAAAACTTCAAATTTTGTGTTATGACCAAAGATTAAAAAATCACGCTTTTTACAGGAAAAATTGCCATACTCTCAGCTTTCGAATGAGCTATGAAACGGCCGGATTGGACAACTCTGAGCGGAATAGCGTACAAAAAAATTGTGTCTAAATAGCTTGGGACACCCTCTAGAACAAAAATACTTGACCAATTAAAAGAAACAGATTAGTGTGAAAAAGCTAAAGGGAACCGTTTAGCTTTTTCACACTAATAACTATTCAAATCTTTTTGAGCTCTTCCTACGAATGAATTGAAACTTGACCATTATTTACACTGCCTTTTTTTAAATTTATTTAAAGCATTGGTATTATGCGCAGGAAGCAAGGTGATTGGAATGTCCCTACAGTACTCTTTTCGTCGCTCTCGTGCACTATTGGCAGAGTCTTGTGTGGTCCGTTTATTTTAGACATTTTCGTAATTGCATTAAGAATAGTTGATCATGGTTCTAAAAGTAAGCGTGAAGAAGGAAGCTCGAAGCAGCGGCGAATCGAGCGTACATGATGATTCCTCAGATTCCGATGAAAAATTGAAACATTCCCGTCTAAAGTCTTCAGTAGCTGTACGAAAGCGATCGGCGTCGTCGAGTCGTAGCAGAAGTCGATCGCCTTCTACTGACCGTTTTGGGAGGATAAAACGGCGACCGTCTTCCTCGCCGCCTCCTAACCGGATGCACTCTCAAAGAAGACCGCAACATCGCAGCAGAAGTCGAAGTCCAAATCGAAATCGAAATCAAAATCGAGATCGTAATCAAGATCGAAATCGAAATGGAAGTCGGCCTCGAAGCCGTTCTCCAGATCGACGGCGCAGACGGAGTCCATCGAGAAGCAGAAGTCCAATCGTTGACCGCAAGCAACCTGCTGATGACTTTGCCTCATGGCGTCTTACGGATCAATCTAAACACGATTCGCGTCCGCAAACGTCGCGAGACACGCTTAAAGCTCAAGAAAATGATTTTTGGAACAAGTCAGTAGCTATTTTCGATAATCGTAACGTATAATTGACTAGAGAGGCGTCAAGTTTGTATAAGATTCAGCAGTTATTTGTACCATGAAAAAGTAGTAGTACATTTAGAGTTTCATAAATCTGCATTTCATAAAATTTCTTTTCTTATTAACACGTTATATATATGTCTGTAATATAAATGATATAAATACAGCATTTGGTTTAGTCGACGTCTGGAACGTAGCAAAGTTTGTGAGGAGGGTCAAGCAAGATGTTGGGGTCATTCGCCTACTCGACAAGAAATCGAACGGATATACACGCGGTGAGTGCAATCATTTATTCCACTTCGTTATCACTATCAATACGAAAACTTTAGCGATTCCAATATAACAATTATTGAACAAGAATCCGACAGTGACTCAGACTCGAGAAAGAAGAAGAAGAAGGAAAAGAAGCGAAAGAAGGATAAAAGTGAGAAGAAAGGTGAGAAGAAAAAGTCGAAGAAGAGTAAGAAGAAGAAAAGGAAGGCTACGTCGGACGACAGCGCTTCGAACAGCGACGAGGAACAATGGGTGGAAGTGACGAGTGAGTCTGATTTCCATTGCGCTCCTCTGACAAGCGCCTAACTTAAATACAATGGACATTGCTTATGTGCACAAACCGGATAAGTGCGCGTGTTTTGCAAGCCCCTTGTGCAACTTTCATACTGAATCATGCCCGAATAGGTGCACAAAATTTCCTTGCCGGTCGATTTGCACTTGCGGTTTCTGCTGTACAATTTAACCTCTATCATATATCACTACACAAAATTTAGCTCCTTGTGCTAATCAGGCGTCCGCGTGTGTAGAAGGCTTGTCGATAGCTTAAATATTTTGTATTAGGCTCTTGTCCCCCCTCTGTGTCGCGCGAGTTACATCGTTATCTGTACTTTCAGAGGAAGTGCTTGAACAGCAACAAACAGCTCAGAAAGAGGAAGATGCCGCTATGATTGGACCTCAATTACCTGTTGCGAACATTGAACCCGAAGAAGCTATCAACCCCGCAATGTATGCCTCTACCTTTCATTTACTCCTCATTCGTTTTGTTTGTTCTTTAATTTTTCAGTCATTCATTATAAACATCAAATTTGAACAGAAGTTTACTGCAATCGCTCATTCAATATAACTCAATTTCAAATTAATCATTTTGTCAAAAAGGAATGGAGTAAAACTCTAATAAGAGCAGCTTATATTTGGTTCGCACTTTCTGTAATCTATAAGCTAAACAAGCGGGGATAAACGCAATAACATGTCAAACGGGGGTTTTGACCAGATTTGGAAGTACTGCACTTTTCCGATTGAATGCTTATTACCATTATGACGTGGACGTCTGTAAGAAATGTAAACTTTAAATGTACTGAACTTAAATAGTCAAAATAAATATAAGATTAAACCTAAATTCATTCTGAACAGAATATATTGCAATTCATTGACATTTAGCTACGGAAAGGACATGCTGAAGGGCGAGGCGGCGGCGATGGCGGCGTACATCGCGCAGGGCAAGCGTATTCCTCGGCGAGGAGAGATCGGTCTCAGCTCGTCCGAGATC
>NIUQ01005694.1:0-10270 GCA_002796945.1 Plectus sambesii
GTGCGCACCGTCTTTTCAAATACTAAGCGCATCGCGCGGCCGTTTGCGCTCAGCGCGTCATCGTCGCTTCGCCGTCGCACTTTCAAAAACAAAATGTTCACCCGCGCCTGCCTGCCTCCCCGCCCTTCGGCCGCCACATGCTGGCATGTTTGACGTCGCCAGTCAACAGGTGAGATTTCGCGCCAGATACAAAAGAAAAAGGGTGACAATACAGTGGAATTCACTTATAACGATTTCGGTTATACCGGTATTTCACCTATACCAGTAATTTTTGTCGGTCCCAAAGTGCATCTCCCCATACAAATAATTTTGGTTATACCAGTATTTCGCTTATACCGGGGATTTTGTCGGTCCTTCAAATACCGGTTTAAGTAAATTCCACTGTATGAATGTCGGATTTCGAGAGCGATCCTGGAAGTACGATCGCGTCTGAGAGCGAAAGCTTTGGATTAAGTAACAATTAAAATTACCAGAATGAGATGTATATTTACAGGATATCAAAGATGTAACATATATTTGAATTTTTGTAGGCCTATTCAGGGAGAAATATTCTGCCCACGGGCTTCCTATCCTACGCAAGTCTGAATAGACGCACGACTTTTTCACCAGTTCCTGATTTCAAGGATGTTTAGCTTCAAGAATGAAATTCAACTACGTGCCGCAACGATAAGTACACAGTCTAACCAGACGGTACGCTATTACCTTCAATGCTTTGTTTCTAATGTGGAAATATTGAGCATAAACTCTCTAGTGCAATCAAGTGATCAGGGAATGGATTTATACTAAACATAAAAAAATACACGTTAATATTAAACTAAAATGAAAACACGCGATTAAACCAACCTTAAATAACGCCATGATTTTGGCGCCGAAGAACGACATTTGAAGCGTCAGTAAACTTGTCCACAGCCAAAGGAAGATAAATTAATCAAGACGATTCAGAGTAATCATATGCCAGAAACCAGTTAAACATCCTTGCGTAAATTATCTCTAAATTATATTAAAATGAAATTTTTCAATTGCATAAGTGCTGAATATCAAGATGGAGAATATAAACGCGCAACCGTCAAAATTCCAAGAGTTCAATGCATGCCTCTACGAGCTAGAATAACTGGGCAAAGGAGGAGTTGCACAGCCACAATAATTTTCTAAATTGTAACACCGTATTAATTTAAATCTCAATTTTTCTGGATACTAATGTACTCGAGGACAATAATTTTGGGGATTAAAAATTTATTTTCACCCTGTAGTAAAAACTAATTTTTTATTAACATTTTTTAAACGTCGGGATTTGTTCAGTAGTCCCGTCCGGAGCGGGACAACGTGAGGCCTGCAAGGCCCACAGGCTGATAGATATTCGCCTCTGGTATTCGCCACGAGGCACTGGAAACGCACTGGGTACGTCCAAAATAAAACAAACGCCAAAATGCGTTTATCCCCAGTAATCCATAACAACTTATTTCAAACCTATCCTAGAAAGAGACCGCTCGACGATTTCACAGCACATTTTGCCTATTGTCCTAGCTTCCTAATGACCACAACCGAAGAGACTGACTTTTCACTGAATCTCTCTCAACAGAGTATAAAGAGCGTGAAATCAATACTCGACGACCACAAAGGTAGCCGTAAAACATTACGAAACAAATCAGCCAGCGCGCCGAGCGTGACTCGGTGGAACGAAAACATTCTAACTGCGCGCCAGCTCCAGCGACAAGAGAGAGAGAGCCAACAGTCAGTCGTCATAGGAAAACGTAGAGAAACTAGTGTAACAGTGGCACAAGTGCGTGCACGTGCGTTTGGATCACCTGAACGGCTCTGAGCGTAGGGCCGAAGGCTCAGCGTGTGTTACAGAAGAAATATGTGAGATGTGGTGAGTTGTTGGGTTGTGTGGCTCGTCGGAGAATACTTTATCTGCATCGCTGATCTGCTCGGCCAGTCCGACACGGCCCCAATACCCACGACCACCATTAACGCATTCGTGCCCAAGCGCCCAGAGAAATGCATTACGCATTCGCCTTCTTTCCTTCCGACCCTCTACTGCCCAATATATCCCACTTTCCCCCTTCCCCTTGTCCTTTACAAGCGCCTAACCCCGGTACAAAAATATTTATCAGCCCATACAAATGTAATCTCCTTGCCCTAATCAGGCGTCCGTTTTCAAAAATATCCACGATTTCCTGGAGCAACACAATTTTACCGTAACATTGATTCATTGAATCTTGCAAATAACCGATTTTTTCTTCACGCGCCGTGTTTACGCGTGGAGGATAGTAAATCGCGCAACTTAAGCAATCTTGTAAGGTCAGCTTAAAAAATATACCCAGGAGCTTATTAAAGATTATGAACAACAACTAACAAGTAGTGCTCAGAGGAAAGATGTAGTGAGATCTCATTATAATCAAGACAGAACTTATCTATCACCAGTCAATAATGCTTATGTACTGCAATATGAAGAACCATCTAGAGCACTATGGAAGTTGTGTCACATGAACCGCTTAGAGCGAAACATTCTGGGCATTTTCGGAGCCTTAAAGTTCGTGAGGAGATGTCTTGTGCGGTACAGAACGTGAACCGTGACAGGCCAAAAGAGTAGCGCGCCATGAAAGGTGACCTAAGCCGATAATTCTCGCGGAGAACGCGTGCCAAACAATTCTCACGATCAACCACGCTAAGCTTCCTTGGTTGATCACCTCGCGCTACTTCGCGCAAACCTCAAGAGAACGAAAGTGAGCGATCAAAGGCAGAGGCAAACAGACGACCGAACGCTCGCGGTGATGATCCAGATCACTCTGAACACATACTCGAACGGCCTCACCCTGCACCTGCGTCAATATATTTCTACAAACATTGGGCGGGGTTCTGTCGGTCAGCCTTATCCTTGCTTGGCTCTGTCCACACAGCCCGTCAATGAGATTCAATCCTGTCAATGAGATTCAATGCTTGCCGCGCTGGGGGCGGCGAAAAGCGCAATCAGTTATGGAGTCGAATCCTCCCGATTAGTAACAAGAAACGACAGATTGAATGAGATTCACTACTTCAAAAGTCGACAGCGCTTCTTTCAATCAATTTACACTCATAAAAACCATGAAAAAAACTAACGTTCTTGGTGAAAAACGGTAATCAAACACCAAAAAGCGAGCTCATCTTTGGCAACTACAGTGTCTGGCGAGAATTCTTGTTACTGATTGAAAAAATTCGACTATAAAATATCCACGAATGAAGAAAGAATATAGGCATAATCTGAATGGAAAGCAAGAGGAAGAATGACATGGAATTTATAAATATGAAGGACAGTGCCTGAATATTCTCAGAGCGAGCTGTAAGTGCGGCAAACAAGGAGCATACTGAGAGTGACTATCTAAAGAGAAGCAAACAGAGAAAATATAAACTATCAAGCGCCATATACAAGCAGTAATTGCCTACTTGACCGCATCAATCGGTGAATATACGAAAAAAAGAAAGCCTCAGGTTCATTCAAATTTTTACTCGTGAAAGTACAAATAATAAGAGAATCGTAAGCTTAAAGTGGTACGAATTGCTCTACAAATGCCAAAACGCCGTAATTTAAGCTTCAAAGCGTACGCACACAATAAACTGTCAGAGCGAGAGCTATCAAGTTGCTAGTCATCGCTATGCCTACCATTACAGTGCGAGATAAGCAGGTGAGAGAGTACTGCCATTATATCAAACAGAAACCGATGTCACCAAAAGTACTAACATTTTTTCGAATTAAACTCGCTTTTTACTGCTATGTAATTATTTTTAATTCAATCTCTTTATAAAATTTTATTCAACCGAAAATTCGTCGCGCTTAGAAGTTTCTATGCAATTACCAAAAATGCACACATTAACAAATTACCCACTCATTCAATCTTGCCAACTCTATAGAAATAGCAAATCGCTGTGAACTGGGTGGGAGTACAATAAGGCGTTAAAATGACAGAATAACTGACCAGGAGGTGACTTGACGCAAAGAATAAATTGCGAGGTGGAGAGAGTTCGATGAAAACACTATGCGTTGATCTTTTTGAATGACTGGAGCAGTCACAAAGACATCGTCGGTGTCCCTAAAAGAACCATTAAATAGAGATCTAAGTGTCAGAGTAAGGGAGTATAGAGTGAGTGTTCCATGAAATTAAAAGTAGACTAATAACATTCTGTAAGACTTTTACTCCCTCTGGAATATCCCTTCGGTGACGGATAAATGGACGAATGGCGGGGCTTTGACGATTGGGCTGAGAGCACAAATAAGACCGTTCAGTAAATCGTTAAGTCAAAAACTGCGCGAAGTCAAAATACCAACCAACCTTTGATTATTGTCGCTGAGATCGGCGCGATGTGCTTCTCCAACATTCGCTTCACAGCCACTATCTGGAGGTTCAACAAAGGAAAACCATAGCTTCATTAAAGGGGAACTGCGGTGAAAAATTATTTTTTGATATGTTGTCAAGTCGAACACGCTGATCATCGCTGCGCATTCAGTTTTTTCAGATTCGGCCCCCTTACGAAGTTATAACCCCCTAAAAATTGATCGACGAGCATTGGCTTGAAAGGTAAACTACCGCACTGCCGTTTGCTGAGCACTTCGTTACGAGACCAAACGCTACGCTGTTAAGTGNGGTCTCGTAACGAAGTGCTCAGCAAACGGCAGTGCGGTAGTTTACCTTTCAAGCCAATGCTCGTCGATCAATTTTTAGGGGGTTATAACTTCGTAAGGGGGCCGAATCTGAAAAAACTGAATGCGCAGCGATGATCAGCGTGTTCGACTTGACAACATATCAAAAAATAATTTTTCACCGCAGTTCCCCTTTAATCCTCGGCTTTTTGAATCCTACAGAGGCCGAGACAAGTCTCATGCCCTAGGACTCATTCTCGGTCTCTACAGTTTCGCTACCATGAGCAAACCATTGACTCAACAACATATGCTTGTAGCCTCGCTCTTTCGAGAGCAAATAACGCTGTTACTTAATTAAGACGTCCTAACGAAAGCTAGGCTATGTGCTAATTAGGTACATCAGCCAAGACAGAATGATTTTAAACCAACTCTAGTCTCGTATCGCGGTAGACGGTCTCATTCTCGATCGTCACTCTATTTCCGGTCTCATCACACCTCTTAGACTGCTGTTAAAGCAAGACAAACAAGAAGGCAAAAACATGAAATTCACACACAAGCATGACCACAAATGAGCAACATTAATTCAGCATGCTTCATCTAATAGAAGGGAGATCTCTAGGTCACACATCTCAAAGACTGTAGTTTTGTAACATTGTCGTTTCCTAAACTAAAGTACTTCCTAGCAGCATTTAGCGCTATGCTTCAAAATAGGCTTAACTTATGATCAACTTGGGACATGATTCCGTTCCTATGACAAAGATCATGACACCAAATTCTTGGTAAGATTCGACTTTCAACAAATGTCCTATAGCATTGAAAATAAGGGAAAAGGTTCGATGCCTCACGTGACACAGTCAACAATACCTCGCCCTATGAAATGAAGTGAGATTTAACTAACCTATGCGTTTCGATGTAACTGCGGAGTCGCTGTTCAATGTCCGATTTAGAGAGTCGCAGCGATGTCGGGGACACGTCCAGCATATGATGAGCCGATGCAGAGCTGCAAGTACCGAGTTATTAATATTGCGGCGCGCGCTTCATAACGCTTTAGTGATATAACATTCTGGAATGTTCACGAAACTCTTAAATGTTCGACCCCATGATTTGCCTTCTAAAATTTTCCAAACGGGTCCCTATACAAGTACAGTATTAGAGAGACCAGTCGACCTACTAAAAATATTTGTCGCACTTGTGAGTATTCTTCTAATAAAGTCCAGCGGCCTGCCATCGCGATGTATGCATTTGTCAAGCAACACTCCAGTTTGAAAAACGAGTTAAAAATTGTTGATTTCTTGGTTTTTACGTGCATGTATTGACACTAACAATTGGCGTATTAATCAATTTACCTCAATCACTCGCGATACTGATCGAAACGATGCGATTATATGTTTTAATCGGCATCAACCGTAAAACAATTACCGTGCCGCAGCAGCGGGACTCAGAAAGCTGCCAGACGAAGATCGCGAAACCCGAAGAGAACTTGTCCGCGGCAGTCGGGAAGCAGGAAGTGGCACACCGGTCCCTGAATGAAGGTGAGAAAGTCGAGGGGCGGTGCGCACACGTTCCAGCTCGTTTAGCGGCGATATCTTTTCAATTTCCATTGTACTTGAACCAAGCGCAGTATTCAAGAGCTCAATGGAGTTGGCGCTGATAAGAGTTACGAATATAATCTAGCTGCACTAGTGAAATTAGTATGGCTAGATTCATACACATAACGACAAGAATATACATCATACAATCTCAATGTATTTGTAATTCTTGGTCAAATTTGACTAACTATTTCACCAGAGCAACCATCATATGACCGTTTCTGTGAAAAATCAAAAATTCACGTTATTGCTCTATTAATTATTAATAATGCATTTTGCTCTAGCTGCTCGTGATGGCGATTTTATGACTATTCCAAAAGAATAACTGAAAGCATATCAAGTGACTTCATCACGTTTTACGATAATTTTAACGAGCCGCTTATTATCGAAAATCGATGATGATGATTTGTGCAAACATTAACCAAGTATCTGTAGAAAGTTTCTGCAAAAATGACAATAGTCGACTGTCGATGACAACTTCGCGGCATCCTATTGTGGCAGGAAACGGCGGCTATATATAAAATGTACACGAATGACAGCCTACGAGAACAAGTACTCTACTGAAAAAGAAAGCAAAAGAAATAATAACAGAGCGTAACGCTCTCTCTGTATCGCGCGCTATGAACACGTCATATTTAATACAATTGTACCTATTCACGAGATTGAAGTGGAAATTAAAAATGAATGACTGTAACTTTAACATTTAGTTCATTTTACCAGCATTTCGTCGTCCGGAATAAGATAACCGCATCTCGTCAATTTACTTGAAATCGGCGACAATTTTTTTTTTACAAAATTTGTCGCTCGAGTAAACCTGAAACCAAAGTTGGGTCCCACTACGAAACGTTTATGCGCGAATTTAAACTTTGTTCGATGAACGGATTGATTAAATTGGCCATGTTCGGATTGAGTTGCTCTCTGCGGCTAATTCTTTATCTACAGAGAAATGTACACTATGGTTTTAGAAGATATCGTGCTTGTGATCGTGTATAAAAAATAAATAGCGCAATGCTTCTCTACTTAATTTTGGCCTACCGAAATTTGAGACAAATTCGAACAATGCAAAGTTTGCGGTATGCGCCTAGTATGCAACAAGTGACCGTATGTTTTGTGTATGCGGTAAAACATTTTATTACCCTTTCATAACACATCGTGTGGTTCAGAAAGAGCCGCAATGGTACATTTTGCAAATATGGTACAAAACGAGAACGAATCATTTATTGGCCACTGGAGGTGACGTTTGCAGGGGCAGCGGTAGTATTGGAGACAGCGATGTTTCCAGGGGCAGTGACAGTTCCGCAGGAAGAGAGGGGAACGCAAGCTCCGCCAACGAGAGTCTGCCGAACGTAACCGTCACGGCAGCGGCATGCCTTGCCGGGTCCCAAGAGATTCGAGCAGGCGCCAGGGCAGATAGGGTTCGATGCACAGGTAGTGTCGCAGGCCAGATTCGATGCCAGCAGGCCGTTGCATGGTTTCAATATTTCGTTCGGGTCCGTGCAGCCTGCAATTTTATTTCATTAATAAAGAGCTTAGGCCGATACATCAAAAATATATTCGAAGGAGATATTTTAATTCCTCTCTGGCAATGGCGAATTACTTTAAACTTGAAATGAACCTTCAATCATTCATTACTTCTAGAGCTAATCACGCGTTAAATATTCGATAAGTCAATAGAAACATAATCTTTTGGATAAGATTAAGCACCGATGAACAGGGGACATATTCAAGCAATTCATTAACGGCATATATTCAGTTTCAGTGATCGGATGAATCCCGCTGCAAATTTTAAATACGACAGAAGTAAGAATATAGAGGCATACTTTGGGATAGGGCTGAGGGCAGAAGAACGACAAAGAGAGCCAAGAAGATCAGGTTCAGCGAGGAATGCATAATGACAGTTTTCTTCCGAAAAATGAACACCTCGGTAGTCAAATATAATTGCAATGAGCGTTGGAATGAGAATGGTGAAATGCACACTGCGCCTCCGCCTTTTAAGGAATTTTTCGCTCATGATATCATCGCGTATAAAAGTTCACACTTGTTTACAATTAAAACGGATTGCGGGGAAAAGAATGACCTCCTGAGATTCAGAGGATATTATGGATGAGAATACTTTACGCAAACCAACGTTGATCGCGCCTCTTTCCTAAATGTGTAAACATAAACACCGCCACGACACCTTGACACAATGAACTCTGACACTATTCTTTTACCGCAAACAGTAAACATGTTTTCTTGGTGTTTCTAGACAATTAAAGTGTGTGTGCCATTGTTGCGAAAGCGAGTAACTTATAATTAATGATAAATAACTAATAAATGAATGATAAATAAACAAATGCTGTAACGCTTTTTTCCCCAATCTAGTCAGGTGGCTAAGCAGAAGCATAGTGTCTGAATGCCTGCCGTTTGACGCCATAGCGCTGTTGGCTTGCAAAATTACATTACTGTGCTTCTCGCGGTCGGTTATCGTTTAAATTCCATGGGGCACTTATTTGTTAAAACCTTATGCGAGTTACGGGCATAAGACATGAGAAACGAGATTCCAAAATCGTTGAATTGCTTGTTAACTTGTGTCTCTGTCGATCAACTGAGTGACGCATTCAAATATTGAACTTTGTAAGAAATTGTGTCTATCACCATTAATACTTTGAGAATTAATGAATTTCCATTATTTTCATTACGATCTGTTGCGTCTGTTTAAATTCTCGTCAATCTTCGAATGTTTTCTTCACGTCGCCCATTTTTCCGTCTCATCTCTTCAATTTTTATCGTACTGTTGCAAAAACCGCCACAGCTCCCCACTTTTCAGCTAATTAAACACTATATGCCTGCTCATATGCCAGTCACTTCAAGATGACGAATTTGCACTTGAATCAATGATTAATATCACATTTTATAAAACAATACAGATTGAATTTGATACCTGTATTGCTCTCTTTTACAGAGTCTTTCATCATAATTTCTTCTTTCTACATTTAGTTAGAGCGCTAGTTCGACGAAATCTAATGCAAAGGTGGCGAGTTATGATGAAAACCCCTGTAAAGCTGATGATATCACTTATAGCTTATTGATGCACAGCTAGTGACACACTATGAGCCTCTTCGAACATGTAATAACGCGCTGTAATACTCTTGCTACCTGTAAAATTAGACACATTGTAAGGCACGCATCGGTGGAAAAATAAGCTTCCAACATAAATACCCATATGCATAGTTTTTTTTTTTTTTTAAGTTTTAATTCAGCTATCTCTATGCAGTACGCATGCAAGCCTCTGTATCACGTATCACGTATCACATATGTATGACAGAACAAAATTGCGCGATGAAAATTCAGATCGATTAGTTCACAACCGCCTAAGGAACTCTTCTTCGAGTTGTCGCCAGCGATCCTTGTCGTTCCTCGCGATCGCCATCCATCTTACGCCGGCGGTTTTCACGATTTCGTCCCTCCATCGCTTTTTCGGCCTTCCTCGTCCCCGCTTTCCGATTCTTGGCTGCCACTCGGTAACCCTTCTCACCCAGCGGTCCTCGTCCATCCTCGCGATCCTTTGCGCCCAGCGCCACTTCCGTTGCCGATACAGGCGTACGACGTCGCTTAGTCGCGTCAGCTTGCGAAGCCAATCGTTCGTTTTCCGCTCTCTAAGACTGATTCCGGCCATAATTCGTTCCATCCTTCTTTGTGCAACAGCGAGCCGGTTTTCTTCCCGTTTCGTGAGCGACCAGGTCTCTGCACCGTAAAGCATTGCTGGTAGTACGCAGCTGTTGAACAGTCGCCGTTTCAACGACATCGGCGTTCGCTTTGACATGTAGATCATCTTGTACTTGAAGAACGAGCGCCAGCCGGCCGTCACACGTCTGCCAATCTCCTTCTGTCGCTTTGTGCTGTCGCCAATCGTCTGTCCGAGGTATACAAACTCGCTGACTTGTTCAACTTGTTGGCCTGCGACTATGAATGGGGGGCGTCGGTCGGTGTTCTGGTTGGTGACCAGCTTGGACTTGTTGACGTTGATTTTCAATCCGATACCTTTGGCTTGTTGCTGGAGATCTTTGGCCATCTTTTGCAGTTG
>NIUQ01005695.1:0-10175 GCA_002796945.1 Plectus sambesii
AAATGACATCTCGTTCTTTTTCTAGATTATTGTAGTCTTTTGGTTCGATTATTTTCTGCATTGTTTTCATTTTTGCTTCTTGCGGCGCGAAGCGCCGTATTACTCAAGTGTTGATATCAGTAGGTTGCAGTTGTGGCGCGAAGCGCCGCAACTGCAACCTATTGACATCAAGACTATGAGCAAGTCAGACCAGTATTAGCCACTCCTATTTCATTACCTTTCTAGGAAACAGTTGGGGAAAGTAAATAAGAACGAGCAAGTATTTCTAAAGGGAACCTTTAGCTTTTTCAGACTAATATAATTTTCGAAGGAAACCGTACAATAGAAAGCACCTCATCGAAAATAAGTCGACGACTCACCCGACTATTCGTGATGATCACGAGAACGATATATTCCCTACGTCGCTCGAAGCGTTCGCATTAAAGGGGATCTTACAGTGGTGCGACAGTAAGATAAGTCACTATGGTATTGTTTGGCAATATCATAGTGGGAGGAGTAAGTCAAAATCTTGAGCTAAAGATATTTCTTATTATTTATCACTAATATGTTGATAAATTAGCTCAACTAAATCTAAGCATAGTCTTCAAGCGCGCATGCTCAAACTTCGTTAACTGGAGCTTAGAGTCGCCGATGGTGACATTTCTTCTTTGTCATTGTTTATTGAGTCTCACAACGATATCCTGCATAAGGTTTAAGATGCAATGGATTTGGCAAGCAAATACGTTAAACCGTACTCTTGTCGGAAGTGTAGCGAAACAAAAGTTCCTCTTGACTTGATTCGCGAATCGTGAGTCGTGAATATGTTTCTTGACAAGTGAGTTAGGTACATAGGGATAAGTGCGCGATCAAAAACCGAAAAGAGTGCAAAGTAAGCTATTTTGACTGTAAAACTTTATAGAGAGGGCAATTTATTGTGCTTGTATCTTGAATTTCGTTTTCTCACTCATCAGATAGCTCAGTTATTGAATTATTTTTTATTACGCGCTTTACTCTCATCTCGATTGCTTATTGCAATTTATTGTTAATTAAAGTCAAAATAGAGATCAAACAGAGACCACAATTAGCAGTAACTGATGTTCAATAGTTACCAGTATTTGCCAATGAAGTACTTGTCGATTTTATATTTATTTTGTGTCAAAAAACTGTTAAAAACCCAAATCTGTGATGCCTTCTTCATATTTTTACTATTTCGGCAACTATATCAAAATGTCAATCAAGAGATAAATTGTGAAAAGCGATGGAGATTAAAGTTAAGATGTGTAATGTTGAATATATCTGAAATTAAGTTATCGAACTAGTTTGGAATAACGAAACGCAGAGCAAGTAATATGAATTACCCTTTGCCATGAAGCTTTGCTGTCGAAATTATTAACCTTTTGACGCTGTTGATTTCTGCTTCGAATCTTACATATCGCTTGTGTGAATATGAATTACTAATCGGGAGTAATTAATTTCGACCGTTTAGTACAGTCTCGCCATATAATGGATCTTTAAGAATAAGTGTTGTTCAAAGAGTTGCTTATTTAGCAATCAGACTTGGTCGGCTCGCATCACTTTGCCTACTGCATTCTTAAGTGACTGACTTCAGTCAAAATTTAGCTTCTTTTTGTTTTTTTTGCGTTTCCAGTTCGTCATGATTTTTGCGTTGCGCGCTGTGCATTAAGGAGAATCAATTACACTGTGCGCCTCCAAGTTCAACCAGACATGATTTAGTAATATTTTTACGTCAAGAAGATTTCAATCATTCAATTGTTAGCTTTATAAAAGCATGTGATGCTAGCAATTTGCCAAGTTTGTCTTCGCGGCGCGTCCTAGGAACCCCGTACCCTTTGGCCAGCTAAGCCAAACAAAGGCCTTAACGATATCTAAAAGCCCAAACTATCTCAAAATCGGTTGGATTGATGTAGCGTCAGTATACGTTGATACACATGTTAAGCTTATTTTCGTTGTACAGTAGAATTCACATATACCGGTATTTGAGGGACCGATCAAAATTACCGGTAAAACCGAAATTATTTGTATGGGGAGATGCACTTTGGGACCGACAAAAATTACCGGTACAAGTGAAATACCGGTATAACCGAAACCGTTATAAGTGAATTCCACTGTATTTTGAGACATTCAATCAATTTCAGGGAGAGGAGATGGTGGAGACGGCGGCGGCGGTGGCCGCGTCGGCATACGCCAACGAGTGCGGCGTGTGTTTTCCTGGATTGTCGTCCAAGTTGGATGAACAGGCGACTGCCTCGGGCTCTTCCAGCAGTGTCGCCAACAACGCCGACGCCGATTCGTCCAAAGAAATCGACCATTTCTGGATTCAGTGTGACGTCTGTATTACCTGGTTCCACGGAAAGTGAGTGTAATAAATAAACGTACTAAATTCAGGATTCGATTAAGTTGTCTGGATAAATTCTGCATTTGAATAGGTGCGATCTGGGTATACCATTTCCACTTTAATAAGAACATTTTCCAAACCAAACAGGACACTTTCCAAGTTCAAAAGGACATTTTTATAGTCAAATTAATACGGAAAATGTTCTCTTTGATTTGAAAAGTGTCCTGTTTGGTTTGGAAAATGTCTTTATTAAAGTGGAAATGGTATATATCATAAATCGAATTTAAGTGCGATCTTTTCTAGTGTTCCCTCTCATATATTTAGCGGTATTAGAATGTAGATATTCGATCTGTTGGTGTATTAGCCATCCGGGTATTTTTTATCTCAATTTTCTAAAGATGTAAGGTATGATTAGCAGCTGCAATGTTTGTTCCTTTTAGGTGTGTTGATGTTGAAGAGTATGAAAGCGCAGTGATCGACCAATACCACTGCCCCACGTGCCAGCTTCAACACGGCTCCAGCGTTTGTAAGCATTATTTTCCTCAATTTGTTTTCCGATGAAAGCTGTTCCAAGATATATATATTTATAACTATTTATGAATATATATATGTTTTTTTATCGCAATTATCACCGTATTATATCTGTAGGAGCGGTTTACAGCAAAATTGTTCTAAACAATTATAATTATAGAGCGAATGTTTGCTTCTTTTAGGGAAAGCAGAACGTAACCACCACCGATATGTCTTCGACGATTTAACTCAGGATGACTTGGTATGTTTCGGTCGTCTTTTCTTGTTCAAGTTTCGTTTAAGGAGATGGTCAGCGATTGCAATTCTCCCATCGGAGGACACAATATTTACCGCTAGCATCTTTTTCGTTTTCATTATTCATAAGTACACAGAGTAATATTGCCGCAGATTTTAGATTATAACTTTCATTCGAGCCGTTTATAAATCTTCCTATTTTTATTTAGTCTGCCCGCTGCAGCTCTGCGCTTTTTGGACAGATAAAAACGTCAGTAAAGGATTATTAGAGAAAATTTAAATATCAAAAAGCCTTCCTATTGAACGTACCTCGTACATAAAGTGTCACTCTTTCAGCCAACGCAAATTGGTACAAGGTGCTTCATCGATGACTTCAAACAAAATCAGGATCGTTTCCCTCTCGCGTTAGTTCTTTTTGTTGATAATTTTGCACACTTGCGTCTAACTGTATAGGTGATTTGGGGATTGAAAAACAGAGACGACTACGGACCAATTTCAGAAAACAATTGCAATCACTAAATTGCGGAATTTTAAGCGCGATGATTGATGAGAGACCCGGCAATAACCGGGAGATGACCAGTTACCGCGTCTGCTTATAGGGGAAATTTTTCACTGAGTAACGGCAAAACAGTCTTTCCTGAGACTTTCCTTGACGTACTGCATGCTAAAGATAGGCTAAATTTGGCGTTCTACGGTATTCGGTCTCGACGCTCGTTACTGATCGAAAAATATCTCCTATAAAAGCTGTATGAGGGAGAGTATCAATGTCGCAAAGATTCTTTTAACTAAAGCTTCTTTTTCTCGAATTTTCCACTCCAGCTCCTACCACACCTTTGCGCAATCCACCGCACATATGAACAAGCGCCTAATAGCAGTACATATATTTACCATTCCCGTGGAACTTTATACACACGCGGACGCCTGATTAATGCAAGGAGCTGAATTTTGTACGATGACATACGGTAGATGTTAATTATTTTGTGACGATGCTAGGCGCTTGTCAAAGGCTAGTGATAATTTTCGATTAGTGCTATATCCTTTATAACGGCTCACCGGACAATTTTCAGTTCCGATAAACAGCTGATTAGACTCGACAGCGGCTACGACTTTGTCAGCCATTTCAATGAGCGACAGGAATGGATGAAACCGTATTTGATCACCCACGCTGAAGGACTTGGTTTGCGAATGCCTGGCGACGATTTCTCAATTGAAGACTGCGTCGGATTGATGGGTGAGCGTTTTTTACTGATGAAGAAATTACGACAATGCATTATTGAGTTCTTTTCTGGTTTATTACGGCTTTTTTGTAGGCGCTGATCGGGCAGTGGACACGATTGACGTCTACAAGCAGCACACCTACCAGATGTCGCTGGGGCGGTACTTGAAGAAATGGCACGACGTTGATCGACCTCGGCTTTACAACATTCTCAGCTTGGAATTCTCGCATTCAAAGTGAGTCTACGGCTTCTCATATGCGTATTGTGTAAAATAATTGTGCAGAATATCGGGCTGCTTTTATATCGCATATTTTAATAGTGGGGTGCAAGTTTGGGCCACAATATTAGATTAATTCAGTCTATATTGCACTTTAGGCTCTGCGAAGTTGTTGGGCCGCCGTCGATAGTCCCTAAGCTGAGCTGGGTGCATCAGTTCTGGCCGGCGGGGAAGGCGGACGCGACGACGCCGACGACGCTCGCCACCCTCCTCCACGCCGGCGATGTTCATGTGGAACATCTGCGCGCCAAACCCGAAGTGGCCCTCTTTTGTCTCATCGGCATGCGCGACTCTTACACCGACTTTCACATCGACTTTGGCGGCAGTTCTGTTTGGTATCACGTCTTTAAGGTACGGTTTTTTGTCACTTTGAATTATGATGAGCTATCTCGCGAGTTCTACTATATGGAATTAAAGGGACTTAATGTCGCTTAAAGCTCCTCTATTAAGCCAATTTATTGATAAGAGGACGTTTTTAAAAGAGTCATATTCTACCACCATCGCATAAAACATTGTTATCCAAAACGCATAAATGCTATCAAGTCATATTTGGTATAGGAATGTAATCAAGTTTGGCTCATTATTCGGTCCAATGGTGACAGCCAAGCGGCTATAAACTCTTTCCCGCATATTAACACATCAGTTCAAATGAAAATGAACCTTTCCGCAAGAATCAAGATCAGATTGATATATATTACAGGGGGCGAAGGTGTTCTACGTGGTAGAGCCGACCGATGCGAACCTCACTCTCTTTGGCGAATACCAGAAGAACCCGAAGCGGTCGGAGATTTTCTTCGGCGACCTGCTGCCTCCCGGTGCCGTCACGAGAGTCGTCGTCGAGCAGGGCCGAACTTTGTTCATCCCTAGTGGATGGATTCATGCTGTCTGGACTCCTGAGGATTCTCTCGTCTTCGGCGGAAACTTTCTTCACTCTCTCAATATTCCCATGCAGTTGCGGTGAGTTTTTTGAGGCGATTTTTGTTTAATCTATAGAAGCGAATTTTTTTTGATTAGTAACGAGAAAGCTGAGATTGAGTGAGGCAAACTGCCTCGGTAGTCGATGGCGCTTATTTCTATCAATTTACCCATGTAAAAATTAAGAAGCGACTATCAATCTTGATGAGAAACGGTATACAAGTACCGAAAAGCGTGTTCATCTTTGCCGGCTACTGTGCACGGCGAGATATCTTATTGCTGACCGAAAATTTCGGAAATAAATGTTAGCAGTCTTCGAAAAAAGGTCATGGGAGACTTGTTTTTGAGAACACCCATTATGAAATGAGACTGACATTAGACCGGTACCATAATCGTGTTCTAAGTCGTTCTTAAGTTATTCAATGCTTAAGTCCATCATGAAGCATTGCGCTGAGTATCGCTATAAATTACCAAACTTAAGGAAACGATCATGGTACCGGTCCATTGTTTTAAAGTTCAATATGTACCTTGCTGCTCGACAGAATATTATTTAATTGTAGGATATATGAGATGGAGTTAGATTGTCACACGGACGAGCGATTTATGTTCCCCTCCTTCGAGCTGACGAATTGGTACGCGGCTCGCAGTGTGCTCGAGTCATTGAAAGGTTGGTTTCATTCATTCTCTTTTAAACACGGTACACTTAAGCTTCTGCCTTTCGGCCGTAAGAGACGGTAATATTGTTGTGACGAGATCTTCTATGTTCTTCCCTTTACCGTTTTATTCGTCACAAACAGTTGTATTAGAGACAATTACATAATACGGTGGTTCATAGTGAGAGTGAGACAGCTTGGGTGAGCCGACTGTCTCCCCCAGAGCTATAACAAGCGAGAACCGCCTCAGGTTAAAGGATAGCGTGAGGCGTATTCTATTGAGTACAGCTACTTATTGAGAGCGAGATGGTTCCTGGGAGTGTGTCTACTTGAGCATTCCGCTCCGTCATCTATCACTAACGGTATGAAATTGCGTCGTCGCGAAAAATATATAATTAGTGGATTAAATACGTACATCTTGCGCGATTGGGTCTTGGATGGGTGCGAAATTTTGCGTGCATTCACCGTTCATTTCGCGCCGTACTGGATAATTCACCTTATGCTATTCCACTGAAATTTTCCTTTCGAAACTCCAAATATTGCGGCGCATTGTTTCAGTTTATGAACGTTTACTTTTAGAATATAGTGTCAAGAATAATGCTTGAAGTAAAACTTCAATGGGAACGTGTTATTTTAAGCATTTATAGTAAAGCGTGCTTGTCTCAATTATGTGTAACACTGAACATTGATATCTTTATGATTAGTAGCAATCTCTGTCTGTAGCGCATATTTTTCGGCATCGGTCACGCCGGTCTGTTTTGCTTTCCCTGCCGCCTGCCTGTAATTTTTTCACCACCATATTAGGGTCTTTCATCATAATTCGTCACTATTGCATTAAAACACTACAACCTTGCAATCCATTTCATCACGGTAGCGTTCTAATAATGCAAAAGTGACGAATTGTAATGAAAGGGCCTGTACAAACACACGATGAAAGACGACAAACTACGAACTGAGATCATGCATGTTATGTAGTGACACTCGACAGTAATACGAAGCTTTACTAACAATCAAGCAATTTCTATTTCTAGAAGCAAATGAAGATGGCCATCTGGCTGACGCTCATCTGATCAAAGGTGCGAGAGGGCTGCTTCCCTTTCTACGAACGTGGATCAAGCGAGATAAGGTATGCCGCATTAATTGTGTTTGTACCGCTGCCAAATTCATTAAATTATTTTGAATATATACCCAAAGAGTTTTGGTCCACGAACAAAAAAATCGAGCCAGGCACCTTAGTTGGTTACGATGAGCTCGCTTTTCAGTGTTTTAATATCGGTTGTTCACCAAGAATGGTAGCTGTTTTTTGGTTTTTACCTAGATAAATTGATTGGAAGAAGCGCTACCGACTTTTGAAGCAGTTTGCCTTATTTAATCTAAGATTTCTTGTTACTGATTGGCATTATATCACTAAAAATAAATTTTTGTTATTTTCTATTTTACCTTATTTCTCTCTGGCGGCAGTTTTGGGATATAACATTTTGAATGCAACGAGCGAATTGCCGTGAATATAATGGATAATGCATCCGCAAGGCTTTGTGACACACGGATGCGTGAAAGAGAAACTGTGCGATTTACTCGGATCACGCTTGAAAGAAGCAGAATATTATCAATAATTTAATTTTTTATCTCTTACTTTCTTATTGGTTTAGTCCTTTATGACAACTTATGAGGTATGCGTCACTTTATTTTACTCTCTGATTTTGACTATTTTCCTACATCGTGATGCTTTTATTACCGGAGTGTGACTTTTACGTAAGTTTTACGGGTTTTAAGGCTAGTAGCGAATGTAGTATGATCGTATGCGAAAAGCTTGCAAAAATCGGGAAAATGTATTTTAATAAAAACCCCCGGGCCTCATAAGCCAAAAATATCAGTTTACAGGTGCTTGCTGCAAACTATCTTTTTACTCTGATAATCTGTTTATGCACGCTTGATGAAATTGTTCTGGGCATTTGACACCCATTATTTTGCTATAGGTTGACGACTGCGGAATATTGCCATTTAATTCCATGGCATACATCAGATTTCGACCAATAAAAGCATTGCCATGTATACTTTAAATTAGCACGATTTATTTGCAACGACTTCTAATTTTCGTTGTATTTGACTGTCGAAGCTCCTGTTCCAAACATGCATGCTTTCCATAAATGACAGCATCAACATTATCTCTCATTTATGAACTGATTTTTTGCTCTTTTCAGACGAATAAAAGACTAAGGACATCGGTCACTTTCGGTAATATTGTTCAGCAACTACAGCGAGAATTGAATGGACAAGAGGTGTGCATACTTTGAATACTTTGATGACGGGGGAATTTTATTTACTACCATAATACTGCATAAATAGAAACTAAGCTAGTTCTCTATTTTATTATAAGATCTCTATAGGATGGTATTTTCACTTTTTCAGTCAATTTCGTCAAACTAGCGCTCGAATCGAAACAAAGATCGCGAAATTGATTGCAAGAAAGCCGAAATAATGTGCAAGCTTTATGAATTTAATGTAAAACTGACGAACTACGATATATGATGATGTATTTTTTCGAAAATAAGGCTGTTGAGTTCCGGCCAGTTGGGTCCAATATCTTAACAATTACAGATTTGTGGAGTTGTAAGCGCGTTGATTGGTCATAAAACCATAAAACAACCAATCATCGTGCTTACAATTCTACAATTCCAATAGTTCTCTGAAACTGACCCCTGAAAATACGAATAAATAAATTTGTGGTTATGCAAAGGAGAGATAAATTTTGCAGAAGTTGCGAAAACGGCCGAACGGCGATGCAGATAGTCCGTCACGCAGGCGACAACGATCGTCGCCTAAATCGCCCAGACAGCGAAAAAATTTGAAAAGCTTAAAATTAAAGCTTGTCTGTAAGTTTATCTGTTTTTTTGGCCGATTACTGTGGTTCAACCTGTCTTTATGGCTTGTGTTTTGAGCAAGCGAATATTCCCTGTGTGTTTTGGATTACTATGTTAATGGAGAAGTTAATTTTTTGGGATAAACTCATAGGTTCAGAATGACTTTGATGCGCAATTATTACGAGTGGTTTATTTGAAAGTTTGACTCTATAGTGAAAGTAATATAGTAATACATCAAATATAACTATAAATAGATGGAGACTAAAAGACACTTGGCGTCTGATACGATAAAAAAAGCGAGTAAGAAATGTATAAGCAAAATAATTCAGTGGACAAAAATGCGCGTCAGTCGACGGTCGATAAGCCGATAGTTCGAGAAGCCGAAGAGAAAAGCGAAGCGATGGATGTAGAGGAAAAGAAAGCTGTCACACCTATCAAGCTCTCGCTGACTACTGCGACGGCGAGCGCGCTATGTAGCAATTTGGCGAAGAGTGAAGTGTCAGAAGGGGACGAAAATGAAGAACAGTAAGTGCGATGATTGAGTTCGCCAACTTTCGCCTTGATTGATACACGTAGAGGGGACCTATATGAACATTCCTACCCGTAGGGAATGTACGGTATATGGTTTTTTGCCACCCTTTACAAGCTGCTTAGCGATATGCTAATTACAATGCAAATGGATTTATGAGTAGAAACAATTTCCGCTGTATAATTCGCAACCTGGGGCCAATTTCATAAAACTGTTGAGCTGTTGAGAATTGAGAATTGAGGAAAAAAGGCGCGCTCGCATTGGTTGAAATTCAAAACTGACCAATCGGCGTGCGCCTCTTTTCCTCAATTCTCAATTCTCAACAGCTCAACAGTTTTATGAAACTGGCCCCAGCTTGACATAGGTGTCTGAAAACAATAAACGATAAACTGCTTTCAGTCGAAGATGAGCGGAGTTCTCCTCAAAAACGAAATTGCTGAAAAAGAAAGTTGTTTAATGATTTTTATAGTAGTCTGAATTTTAGACCTTCCCCGAACATATCGACGACGGACGTGAGTGATTCCAATGCCTCACCGGTGAAGAATAGCGAGCCCTTCTCGTTGCTGCGCCTGGGGACTTCCGTGAAGACAGAAGGCTTGTGCAGGCAGGTTTTTTCAGTCATG
>NIUQ01005696.1:0-10185 GCA_002796945.1 Plectus sambesii
ATATCAGTATTCTAATAGTACGACATGTCGTACTATTAGAGACAGTCATACTATTTTTCGAAGAGACCGTACCATGTCGTACTATTGGAGACTGTCGTACTATTAGAGACTGTCGTTCTATTAGAATAAATACGGTATGCATACACATTGTGTTGCGCATCCGGCATTGCTGTGTCATCGGTAAGGCCAGTCAGGCAATGGTCAAAGATTTGCTCCCTCAAGGGGTTTTAGTAGACCCAAAGATTCAATGAGAAGCGAAGATATTTGTTATTCAACAGTCTTGTATATGAAGCTTAGAATATGCGAGATTTTGCATGCAGTGGTAAGGGAAATTTTCAGCTTTCGTATCCCTCACAACCGTGAAGCGCTCCTGATATTCGTATATGGCATAGTCACACTCTAAACAGGGTGGCGCGTATGCAAAACGGGCAAAACGGAAAAGCGCCAGTCTTAGCATATACGTTTCGGCGTATTTTTTGTCTACAAGCTCAAACAGCTTCACGCAACAAATAATTGCCGTACTTTCGAGAAATTCTTAATTTGGAGACTTTTAAAAAAGTAGTTTTTTTTATTAAATATACGATGAAATTAAAGACAATACGCCTGATTCATGGATTATGAAAAAAATTGATTGTCGCTTTTAGATTTGACGTTCATCGAGTCGAGCGCGCTGACCGGAGAGAATGTGGAAGAAGCGTTTTTGAAGTGCGCTCGAACAATTCTCTGCAAACTCGAATCAGGTACTGCACTTTAAAAGCGATTGATCGCAACTAGCCTTCAACACCGTTTCAAACAATATTCAATCGATTGACGGAAGGGTGATTGATCGACTGACTATATCGGAAACCTGAACGAAGTGAACTAAATATCATCACATAATCTTGCTTGCCGACTTTAGGCGCGAAAATCGTTCCTGATTTTCAGGTGAAATAGATGCTGAACGCGCAGGTCAAGGTATTCAATTCGGCGACGCGCAACTCAGAAGAGTGCGAGCCGATGGCAGAAAAACGGGTGGTCCCTTGTCCAACTGCGCCGTATGCAACTCTTCGTGATGAGTCGTTATGCAACTCGTCGGTTGCAACTGTTCGGTTGCGCCGTTTGTTGCCAAATGTCGAAAATGACACTGTTTTTATACATCACTACTTCTTGCTGATGCCTAGTGCCAGCATTTATATATCGTTTCAGTGTTCATTGCAATTATCGTTGCTTTCTTTATTTGCATTATTTGCCGTCCAATTAAGAAATACAGTGCTTGTCGAGGAATGCAACAATACACACAGACCAACAAGGGGGAAAAATGTCCGACCCGCGCCCAGTAACTTTCTTCTACGACCACCGAAAGATTAATGATATATCATGTCCACTTCGTTAAGTATACTTTCAAAATCAAAAGAACATTTTCCATATTAATTTGATTTGGAAAGTGCCACAATTAGAAGTGAAAACAGAATAACATATCATTTCTAGTCAGCTGATGATAGGCGATCATTAGTTATGATCAAAGGACACGCGACTGCTTAGTGATTACAGTCACTTTTTTGGCTAATAATTCTTAGTCCACTTTATCCCGTTGTGAGACGTGACAGACTGCGATTTTTCAACCAGCGCGCAACGATTTCAGAGAGACTTTCTAATCATCGAGCATTATCGAGCTTCTCTTGGTAAAGTATTTAAATTGTTTTCACGATTTCGTTGAAGCTTTCGATTCTAGGTTTATTCAAGTGGAAAGTTTCCACTCTGGTGAGCGAATTTTTCGAGAATATTTCCGTGTCGAGATATTGCGGAAATTTAAATTGGATTAGATTACTACAGTGATGAACCCAAAATTAGTGTTTCTCTATACCATTCGAAAGAGCATAATTAGCCCGAAGTTGCAAACGCTTCAAGGCTTTTGACATTTACGATTGAAATACTTCAATCTGCTTGCAGAATTAATTCTACTTGAAAACAGGTGTTATAAACTAACTATCCAGTGATATGCGTATGCAAAGAGGAAAATATTTAACTGGTGGTACCAAAGTCAACACACGTGGATGTGACAGGTGGTTTCAATCTCTCGCGGGAGGTTTTGGCATTTAATGTTCCAACATATCAGTTTAACCGCATGGAGCTAATTAATTATGAAAATATGTGGTACGGACTTTATAATGACCAATTCAACTGACGGGTGGAACTAAAGTCCTATACACGCAAGTTTGTTAGTGGGTGCCGTTGTTCTCATAAGTCCAGATGATCCGTGGCTATTCCTAACTCCATTCTTATTCACAGTGTCTATTTCCGTAGTGACCTTCCGGTCTCACTCTGCTCTCTCACATTCCTCCCTTCTGTAAAACAGCCACTCATCTCGTTCATAAACTGATGCCTCAAGTCCGAGCTGGATGGACGATCGAAGTGTTTTATGCATTTCATTGTTCGTCATTGGTCAATCATTGAAGAACTATTAGACGAACGTACCCATGCCCAGGAATCGTCCCTAAAAGAAATTACTAATGCATAGACTTGTTTAAGCCATGCATTACTACTGCCAATTCCGCCATTATGTCTCTTGCTATAGTCGAAAGTCCTATTCATCAACTTCACTATTGTGCTTATCAAAGTCGATCAAAATGCATCTTGAAAATAATGCGCAAATCAAAGGGTTCAAAAAATGATCTTATACACCCTGAACCACTTCAGTTTTGAATAATGAAAAGATGTTAACGCTTCTCAAAGCTTATGAATTTTATTTCTTCTTATCCTCGTTTAGCTATACGTGATATTCAGGAGCGCAGATGGAACAGCTTGGTAGCTATTTATTTTCCCCAAAGCTCTCATTTATCGTGAAACAGATGAATGCATTGACGCACTCGCGCCTAAGGAAGGCATTCATTATGGCTTCAACTCTTATTAAGGAGCACATTCTTGGATTGTTCAATAGATGTTTGCTTCAAAAATCAAACTAACTCAATCTTTAATTCTTACCAATTTCAAAAGGCTTTTGTTTCACGCAGCCATGCAAATAATGTTGAACTACTATAGCTCTTTCTCTATATCGTCCTATTACCATAGGATGCGCGTTATATGTTCCCAAAGCGGTTATATCCATTGAGTGATGCACCAAGTAGTACAGGATGGGCTAAATGTAAGAAGACACGTTTGATTAAAGTTGAAAATTCTCCATAATTAGCTAACAAATTCTTGTTGAACTTGAAAACTAATAGTAGAAAGCTTACTTACTAAATGAGTGGCAGGACATAAAAATACGTTCATCATATGGTGAGATAATTACTCATAAAGCTGATGTTTTTTTCATGTCTGCAAGCAATTGAATAATTTTACAAGCCAAGATGAACTCAACTGATTCTGCGCTCGGCGACGGTAGAATACCGTTGGAGCATTGGCTGATTGGTGTTTCTTTAAGTTCAGCTGCTCTAATTGTCATATGTCTCTACATCCCCTGCATTATGGTATGTGAACCTCGGTATTTAATGAATACTGATTGCATTTTAAACGACGTTTTCTGGTCCTCGATTCATGCATAGTGCAAAAAAAGGATAACAAAATAATTTTTGTTTTTTTAAATGTTTCCGCTTGAACATTGACAAGCGCAATGCATTCTATCGCGGATTGATGAAAGAGCGCAAACCCAAGCGGCGCCTAGAACACGTTACATAATCCGGCGCGATTAAAATTTAGACCATTGCTACCAAATCTAACTAGGCAAAAATTTCTTCGAACTCAGATTGCTATGGCCCTCGAGAAATGTTTTATCTCTTAGCGTTTCTTTGATTGCAGGTTTTTCTCGATAAAGACTTGCGCTCGTTTGCCGCCTACACTTTCATGCTGCACATTGGTGTATTCGACCTGATTCAGGCAGTGATGCACTTCGTCTCCGGCATCCTTACCATTGTCCCATACGGTTACCCTACGCATTCGTTCGACTGGATCGTCGGGGGCATGGCCGAAGCGGCCTGGCAGGGCTACATCTCTCTTAACGTCGTGCTCGCAATCAATCGTTTCCTCCAAATGGCTATGCCAACAAGAACAGATCGGCTCTTTTCGTCACGGCTGATTAAGGTATGATATCATACTATACCTCATTGAGTAGCGTAGAAGAGCGAATTTAGAGCTAACTGCGAAGCGAACACTGAGCATTGAACGATGTCTAGTTACACAGTGCGCCATTACGATAGTTTTTTCTGAATTAAGCTTTCTGCTCGATTTTCAAATTTTGCTACTCGTCATTTATATGAAGGTAATTTCGCCGTAAAAAATGCTGAAATTGTTTAGGATGTCACGATCGGAGTGTAAAAACAGAATTAAAATACGAATAAATGTGTGCGTTACAGTTGAAACATTTCCCACAAAATGTGGTTGGTACGTTATACGCTTTTTCTACCTCTTTGAAACTTGCATTTCAATAGTCGATTGTATACTGTCGTGTCATGGAGCGATGTCACCCTATATACTTTCTTTCAGCTATATATTTTACTCGCATACTTGTACATGTTGGCATGGTTGATTTTCTTCTATTCCAACACGTGCAAATTTGTATATAACAAGAGCATTTACACCTACCACTTCGATTTTTCGATGCCGGGATGCGGATTGGCCTCTGACATCAACGGGTACTCAGCCTATGTCGAGCTGGCAATAATGGCAATTTGCTATATTGGAACCATTATTTCCATAAAGTCAATGGTAAATGATAATAAATTAGCATTGATATCCAAAAATCATTTATTTCTCTAAATACACGGTCAACTACCGAGCAAAAATAGTGTTAAAAGGTTAATTTAGAGAGGGTTGTTCCCGTTCTCAAAGGAGCCATGTTTACTGTCCTTTCGATTGTATTTTGAGTGACAAAAGGCATTGGTTATTATATTATGTACTGTGCAGAGAGCTGTCTAGTTCGAGGGGACTATGACCAAAGGATGGCCGAATGGGATTGTAAGTAACACATTGTTAGAGGGATTGACACCTTTGGGAAATGATAGGAATTCGTCACAATCGCTTGAGGTTAAATTTGTAATTTCACAACGTATGAAGCTCCAATTATGTCTGCGCATCTCACAATCATGCTTCTATCGCATTTAAAACCATAAACCGTTGGCGTCTGCACCTTTGTGCTGTTAATAATCACCAAATTTCGCAATGTAACTCACGCTTCGACCGACTAGACAACATTCGATCGCTTCTTCCCTTGAATTAATGACAGCTGCACTATCTTAAAGTATCGCTTGTGGTTAAATTCTCGCTATACTTCTCTTTTGTACAATTTCTATCAGCAAAGTTTATTAGCGGGCGGATGAGATAACCGACCTCAATCGAAGCGCATAATTTCTCGTTTTGATACTGAAAATGGTCAGTTGTACCTGTTCAAAGCATTCTATAAACATACTATGCTTAAGTGCGCTCTTCTCTTTAAGGCAGCTGTGTTATTTACGCATAAGCAATTTTTATGAATAAATGAAATAGGAAAAAATACACTTTCAGCTCAAAGGGATGAGCCAAGGAACGGCGGAGCAAAGAAACGCGCGCCGACACGAAATTCGGACAACGCTGCAGCTTGCCCTGCTATTTCTATTGCAGTAAGCGCTTTATCGGATCGAGTCACCAGATCGAAGGGATATAATGAGAGTATGGGATATAATGATGGATGCTTGCCCTTATGTATCAACATAGAGGCCCTATTTACACTACATTACAGGAAATATAAAAATCCTAAACGGTCAGTTTTTGACCATCCTTGGACATCCCTTTCTTACTTCATCTGCCACTTAATTTTTACCAGCAAGTAGCGGAGTACTTAATTCTTGGGAAAAACTCGAAATCCAAGCAAGTGCATTGTGTAACATAACAATTCCATTGGTCAGTGCATCCTTTTCAGCGACCTCTTCAAATCCAAAGTTGATTCTCTCAGCGCGCTAAGCAGTGTACAGTGCAAAACGGCTGATTAAAGTTGACGCAATTTTTTCAACGGTTTTAGTTTTTCATTAAAAAATATTCATGAACAGATCTACGACTGAGTCTCCTGAAAGATGCAAAACAGATTTTCCCGCATATTCGCACCTTGAACACTAACATCAAGCAATCATATCTTTGCGTTCCGTTTCAGCCTGCTGATTTTGGGAACGTGGAGTATTGCACCAAAGTACATCACAATGACACCCTACCACTACTTTGCCATCAGCGTGCAAATGATCATTATCAGCGGCTCCAATCCACTCATATACCTCCTCTTCAATCCGTAAGTTGCGCACGTAGTACGTCGACGATACGCCCACACGCTAAACGAGGAAAGCCATATCTACAAACACTGTAGCAATGCTGCTCAATAGTGCACACGACATTTTTGTCAGGAAATTCTAACATTATCAAATTAACCAAGAAAAATATGACTGTCAAAGAAATCTGCAAAAAGATTATTTTGCTTTGCGAGCAATTGTGTTCATGCGCGAGTGGCCTGTTCGGTTAGAGTTAAAGGGTCTGAACATATTTTGTAACGCGCGCAACAGCGCGTGCATGAAAAAAAGTATGATAAGGCCTTTACGGGGAGATTGAGCTAATCGTCGCAGTACATAGAGTGTTTTTTGGCCAGGTGAAGACATTATCTGCATATATACATATTTTCCAGGACGATTCGTTCAAAAATTAGAACACTGGCTGGTCTAATCAAAATCCACACGATCACTGTGCAGCAAATCAGACCCAAATGATAAAATCGATCATCGTAATTAATACCGTCAGTGTTACAAACATTTGACAAAGCGTCGAGAATGCTCCACGTTATAATAATGCATAAATTATATTCCAACTTGAGCGTTTCCTTGATCTCTATCCAAATACCGGTCCGGAATCTCATTTCATAGACATTTCACAATTATTAAATATTATGCTTTGTCAAGAAACAGATTTTGATATATCAGTCGTTGTAAATTATTTATTTAGATCATTAAAATTTAATCACTGTAAATTCAGAATTCTTTGTTTAGCTGTTTGTGCGCTTGCCATGATTGTTTACTGTTTGATTATGTTTCCATGTACGAGCAAGAGCATTTGATTTCTGGCACGATTGCCTAAGTATGATGTTAATATAGGACTTGTTTGGTAGAACGTAAGCTATTGTTGAAAATGATAAACTGAAGCACAACTCCACTTTAGCATTAAATTTGCATGTAATAATACAACACGAAGACACAGAATTAATACTCAGTTCCTCTATTTTCGAAGTCTTGACCTCAATTACGCCAAAGTACAAAGTTTAGTCGCCATCTAAAATTATTTTTCAAACGGTGCCACTACAAGCTTCTTAGAAAAATGAGTTTTAAACAGAAACTTAGCTACACAGTCCTGCCGCGAATGCGAACGCGGCAGTTTGAATTCAAACTTCACTTCACTCCAGTCTATTACCGCCTACAAAACACAAAAATAACCATGAGACCTCAGTTTTCCATTCAAAGCAGCAGGATTTCTTCGAAGGAAACGTTGAAGAAGAAGTTGTGAAGAGCCGCAGCGTGAGAAAGGCGCAGATTTTGCCGGGGGCGTGTTGACCCCAGCCGTCGTGGCGCGCATGAAAGGCGATGCGCCGAACTTTCAAAGGAGCGGTTGGTTACATGAGCGCGCGTGTGAGCCTTCGATGCAGTAGTGCTGTCATTTTCTGCGTGATTGTCGAGAAAACTTTTGTCTTTATTACTTATCAAAAGTTTCATCATAAGTTGCATTTATAGCAAGATTGTGGAAACTTTGCTTCTTTTGCAAATAGGATTGCTGTTAGATTTTGCCAACTGCCGTCATGAAATATTTATCTTTCGTTTGCGCTTATCATATTTTGCACGTGAAAGAAGATTGAAATTATACTCACACTCTTTCGTCATTCTATTCAACTTAATCGTTTATCGATTTCGTGCTTGAACTACGCCCGAATCTTTTTGTCATCTGTAAACTCTGTATGACCTGAAAAAGGAATTTGCGATAACTCAAACCTGATTGGCGATTAGCCAGGATCGCGCTGCGTAAGAGCATCATATCTGTTATGAATTCATGCCTTCGTAGGTTAGCGTCAACACGCGTTAGATTTTAATCGATGAATCAGTCGAGACAATTTTAGGCTACATCAATTCGTTTGCAACGATTCGTACCAGTGTTGATTTAGAAAACAGCGAATTGTACGGCTGTGTACGATTGCGTGGAACGAACGCTAGCTAAAGAGGATGGTGTTTTGGCGGAAGAAGGTAGTGGAGGTGAAGCCGGCGAAGGTGGGAGATTGCAAGAGAGAAAGTGGCGAAAGGCGCAGAAGCTACAAGCAGCGCAAGTCGTTCGAGATACGAAGAAGCGAAGCCGACGAAATTATGCGCCGATTTCCCGACAAAATACCCGTACGTCTACTACTGTACCGAGTTTTTCCGATAAAGTGACCCTCTTTTTGAAGAGCGGTAAACTTTTTCTGAGTAATGAATGTGTTAAAGGTGAAGCGAATTTTCTTTGAAAATAGAAATGTAAAGCTTCAATGCGCGATGTTGTTCGGGCTGAAACAGTCGCTAGAGGCTATTTTGCAGTTGGAGATAAATTGTGTAGAGGGGGCGCTTTTACGGGAAAAGTTGGTAAGGCTAGAATTTCTTTGTGTGTTATTAAAGTTGGGCGAATATGGTGGTCTGGCCGATCACCCATTTTTTAACTTTGCATTACTTCCGCTTAGATTAGTGTTGGATATACGGGATAATGTAAACACGTGCATGGGTGTCACGGTGTCTCGCTTGACAAATGTTTACGCAGCGTTGTCTGACCGTGGGGTTTTAATAGAGAAGGATATTTACTAGTAAAAACAGACGATTGTAATGGATCGATTGAGTTCCTTAATATTGCTTTAGTGCACTTGTATAGGGATCTGTCTGGAAAGTTCTATAATATTCTATCACTTGAGTTTTAGGGAGCGCGCCGTGACAGAATTTTGGGGTAGAGGATTGAGCTCCAAGAAGAATCACTAAAAGTGACTAACACCAGTAGGCCAATCTACCATTGCCATGCAAAAAATAGAAAACTTACCACGTGCGCAGTTACCCCTTGCTTAGAACCCCCTATGTTTTTCATTGGTGATGGTAAATATCGGCCTACTAGTGTTAGGCGCTTGAAGGATCATTACCTTAGATAGTGACGTTTTTTAATTAAGGTCGACAGAATTCACTCAGTGGAGCGGCTTCCTTATTTTACTTTGAAAAACTTTGATCTGACTTCAGCCGTTTTTCACGTCTCCACTTTACCCTCAAATAGAAGCCCATAGTCTAAAATTAGGAAAATAAATATTCACATGAACCGTATATCGCCGTACAAAGTATAAGCTCTTGCGCTAAACTGATTTCCGCATGTGTAGAAGATCTGGTAAGGATGGTAAAAATCTGTAATGATATTAAGCGCTTGTCTAATACTGTAGTTTAGATTCTGATTGAGCGATTCAAGAACGAAACTGTTCTCCCTCAGATCGACAAGATGAAATTCCTCGTCCCTGCCGATGTCACTGCGGGACAGCTAATTTTGCTCGTTCGGTAAGCGTTTCCTGCACTTTTTATTAGTCTTTGAACCTCTGAAAGATCCTTGCCAGGGCGCTATTTCATCAAGCTCAGTCAGTGAAGGTTGAGAAAAGTTGACCAAGTATCATACCTTTCATATAGGGTTATAAGGAGATGTGAAATGGTAGTCAGCCAACTTAGCTCAAAACTAATTAAATGAAGCTTCGTGAAATTGGACTCTGGCGCCCAGCAGAGGTGTTGGAAGTGTGAAGCATTTATATACTATTATCATATTAATAAGGCCATTTTCCAACTCAAACCGTTATGAAAAAGTGCTCCTATTAAATTGTTAATGGTGTGAATGAAGTGAACTCAATAACATAGCAAACGCAGTAGTGGCGGTGTTCAGTGCTGGCTTTGATCCAATTTCGAGTAGCTAATAACATAAATGATTATGTGTCGTATTTTAAAAATATCTTACGAACTGTGGACCCGACTACAAGGTATGGAATTAAAATGGATATCATTTACACCAGTAATAATTTGTATCGGTCAAAACTCGTGTTTGGACAAGGTACCCCCCCCCCCCACGTGACCAAACCGGCTGCAGAGGCGTCACATATCATGCTGCTTAACCCACGATCGTGTCAAGACCAAGCTGCTACAAGGCTGCTCTGTGACCGATTTGGTCACGGGGGGG